>BQNB010066526.1:0-10000 GCA_026074375.1 Tanacetum coccineum
CTTTTATGATTAAGAAGGGCAAACATTTCTCAGGCAAAGTTACACCTTTGTTTGATACTATGTTGGTCCAACCAACTCAGGATGAGGGTGCTTCCTCAGAAAGACTATCTGATGAACAACCAACACCCTCTCCTGCTCCCACTTGTGAATTCCCAAATGAGTCACTGCCTGACTCATATTCTGCTCAACCTAGTGAGATACCTTATGAGCAACAACCTGACCCTTCCCCAAGACCTTCCCCAAGACCTTCACCCAGACCTTCACCAAGGACTTCACCCACTCCTATTGTTCCTGATTCAATCCCAGAACCTACTGGTGAGAATCTTGGAGATCATTCATCCAATGATACATCCCTTTCAGGGAATGAGGATGACATGACTCTCCAAAATGTCTATGATCTTTGTATCTCTTTATGTCAACAGGTTTCAGATCAAGCCAAGGAAATTAAACTCTTGAAGGCTAAGATCACAAAGCTCAAGAAGCAAGCAAAACCTGTCATCAAACATCATAAAGCATATCTGAAGAGTCTCTCATTGCAGCAAAGATTCCCAAGGAAGAGCTTCTCCAAGATACATAGGGTACACAAAGAGAATGTATCCAAACAAGGGAGGAAGAAAGCAAAAGGAGAATCATCAGTTCAAAGAGATCCTCTGTTTGATGTAATGCCTGAAGATAAAATTGATCACATGGAAACAGAAAATGCTCAAAGTGAAGGGAGGACAAGAGAAATGGTGGATGAAGACAAGGAGTTTGATGAAGATAGACTTAGTACTGAAGATGAAGTTAGTACTGACAAGGAAGGAGTTAGTACCGACTTTGAAAAAGTTAGTACTGACAGACCAAGAGTTAGTACCGACTTTGAAAAAGTTAGTACTGACAGACCAAAAGTTAGTACTGATGGATCCAAAGTTAGTACTGATGAACAAGTTGAAGGTACTGAAGAGATCTTTAAAGGTGCTGAAGAACACAATGAGAGTTCTGAAGAGATCTTTGAAGGTACTGAAGAGCAAAGAGAAAGTACTGAAGAGAAAGTAGAAAGTACTGCTGGGCAAATAGAAGGTACTGAAGATCAAACTAAGGAAGAAATTGCTTCTAAAGCCTCTCAAACATCCACTCAAACACCCACTTCAATGATATTTGGTGATGATGAAACAATAGCTACACTTCTCCTCAACATGAGTCAAGCCAAAGCTGCTTCTAAAGAAAAAGAGAAAGGTGTAGAGTTGAAGGATGTTGAAGAAATTGATAGACCTAGGCCTACTTCTACAAGATCACTTCTCACATTAAAGCCTCTTCCAAAGATTGATCCAAAAGACAAAGGAAAGAAGAAGATTGAAGAGGAGGATGAATCTCAAAGTGAAGATGATGATATTCCTTAAGCTGTGAAGAAATTCAAACAGCTTGAGAGTGATGAAGAAATGGCTAGGAAAATTCAAGAAGAATGGGAAGCAGAAGAAGAAAGAAACAAGATTGCTGAAGAAAAAGCAACAAATGAAGCTCTCATTAAAAACTTTGATGATATAAAGGCAAGAATTGAGGCAGACAGAATTCTTGCTGAGAAGCTTCAAGAGCAAGAAAGAGAGCAGTTCACAATAGAAGAAAGAGCAAAGTTCCTTCATGATACAATTGCTGCTCAGAGAAAATTCCTTGCTCAACAAAGATCAGAGGCCATCAGAAACAGACCTCCAACCAAGAATCAATTAAGAAATCAGATGATGACCTACTTAAAGCATGTGGGGAACTTCAAACATTCTGAGTTGAAGAGTAAGAAGTTTGAAGACATACAAGCAATGTATGAAAAGATAAAAAGGTCAGATGAAGATTTCATTGCTATTGGGTCTGTTGAAGATGATAGACTGATCAAAAGAATGAATAAGAAAGATTCCTCCAAAGGAGAAGAGATCAAGCAGGAATCTAAAGAAGAAGTCAAGGAAGAGGATAAAGGAGAAGAGAATACAAGAAAGAGAAAGCACGGTACAAGGAAAAAGATGAAGTCAAGAAAAAGAAGATTCAAACAAGATACTTCTCAAGATGACCCATCTGACATTGAGAAAGAGAATGATGAGCTGAGATTGTGCTTGACAATAGCTCCAGATGAGGACAAGGAAGTAGATTATGAAATACTTGACAAGAAGTATCCAATCATTGACTGGAAGACTGAGAATCTTGGCACTAAACCACAGTTTGATGAATCTAAAAGATCAGAAGAGATTAATATGAATGTGGTAACAAGAAGTAATGGTCAAAAGAGATGCTTCAGCACATTGATAAGAGTGCTTTCAGTGTTTGACAGAGAAGACTTAGATGTTGTATATAAACTTGTGATGAACATATATCAAGATAAGATTCCTGAAGGTTTTGATAAAGTTCTTTGGGGCATTTGAAGTTCTGTTCAATCCAGTATGAACAAGATGAGTTTTTGGAACTCCACGAAGCATGAATGAAAAGTAGTCAGTATGAAGCTGCACAGTTCTTCATGGGTACACACTTTGATTACAGATGAAAGGATTAGCGTTCACAAACTAATAATAAAGATAAGAAAGTATCCTTTGAAAAAGAACTAACTGGTGCAAAGTGCCTAAAGCTAAAATTAGAGTTTTGAAGAAGAAAGTACTATGCATTGAATTGATAAGATTTATCAAAGAAGGGACTTTCTGAACTTATAGAATCTAAAGAATAAGACTGATGAAAGTGGAGAAGGGATTGAGTGTTGCTAACACCACACAACAAATGGTTATCAATTCAACCATACTTAACCAGGCAATAAGAATTGCTTTGTCCACAAGCAAACGGCTTGAAGGTAAGACTTCCAAATCCGTTTTATGGTTTATAATTTTACCAAAAATTGTAGGAGTAATCAACTCACCTTGCTTCTTTGATGAAGAGTTGGCCAGTCCAAATCCAAACATTCTTGGTAACAGACGTACTACAAATTTTTGAAGCGTGAAGTTTGCTAAAAAACATATGGTTTATCAATGCACCATGTTATGACAATGAAGCATTGGCTAGTCCAAACACAAATGGTATTTGGTAAAGACAAATCAAATCCGTTATGGATTGATCAGTTTACCAAAAACTGTATTGTAATAATAACTCACCAAATTCTTAGATAGAAGAGTTATCTATCCCAGAGCTAAACGCTACTGGTAAAGTTTAACTTCAAATCCGATAATATGGCTGGTAGTTTCAAAAACCCCCTCAACACAAAGCCAACTTAGTTGGATTATAGGTTACAAGATTGTTGATTGATAGCTAAAAAGAATGTTGCTGAATTAGCTGAAAAACGAAGGTTGCTGAGCTAAAGAAGGAATAGAGTGTACAAGATTAAGAAATGATAAAGAATGTTTGGATACATCCTCTGTGCGTTAAAAGAAGCTTAAAAGTATTAAAGAAAATGACAGTTAAAATAGCATAAAACATTCAATTTTAAGGAGATTGTAAGGATTAATGTGTTTCTAACTTCAGTACCGACCGGTACAAATATTAGTACTAGTCAGTTATACTTAGTACCTAACAGTACAAAGTATAAAGTACTGTTAGTTAGTTAGTACCGGGTGAATTTACCTGTAGAGTAGAAAGTTTTAGTTAGTACCCGGATGAGAAGAGTATTTAAAAGAATATTTAAGATAAATTTTAGAAAAATATAGTAAGCCTTTTAGGTATCCATTATAATAAAAGGATCACCTTTGGCAAAATTAGAAAAGAGATGAACACATAAGATTACAGACGACTACACAACTTAGCAAATCATAGTAGCATCTGTAATCCTCAAGAACAATTAAATAAATTTGTTATTCATTGTTTCATTGTTCTTCTAGGTACCTGTTTAAGATTCCGCATTAACACAGTATTTTTCATATCATTGTTTCTACATTCATTTGTATTTATACATCTTGGCTATCATCCTTTATAGGTTGCAAAGATCCATTCAGTTTAATTCAGGACCTTCATAACTTATACGCTCTCTTTTGCACTTTTATTGCTATTGCATGAATAACTAGTATATAATCCTTGATTATGATTTCGCTCTCCTACGTCTATCTTATGACGTCATACTATTTGCCTTACATCGGTCGGTTATATATATATTGACCACTTCGATTATCGTGTACTTCTTGTTTTCGAAAGTTAATAATAGTATTATATAAGGATACTCGTACGTATATGGGATACTTTCTTATTGATATCTTACGCTTATCTTTGGGATCACCGCCATCTATATATATATATATGGGTAATGTATATAAGTGTCGACTATTTTTGGTCACTTACATTTATATTTGGAACTTTTGAGTAAAATTGGTATAATGTCAAAATTTTAACTTGAAGTCAGTAACCATAGTATTTTGTTGGGTAAGTCAACAAACAAGGTGTATTTTGGGCTTTGTACGGAGCCGTACTCCTCGAATAAGTTAACTGCGCCAATTGTAAAAACTTGTCCAATGGAGTGACCGGACAGATGATTTGTGAGTTAATGGGAAACTTTGGCTTAAAACCTATGCGTTTTTTACATAAATAATAGTAAATACAATTAGTCCTAGGGCGAGTTGGATGGAATTCCACTCTTACCGGATGGTCAAGAGTAAGACCAAAGTTGACGAGGAAACGAACTTAGTGTGAACCCATAATTTACTAGGCAGATTGTTTGACCTAAAATTTGATATGTTTTGAATTGGAGGCTATTGGGTTTATACATGGGTGAAGGGTACATCATGTGAGGACCATGTGGTTCTTTGGGTAGAGCCTTAACCATTCCGGATGAATGAGTTACGACCAAAATGGTTAAAATAACAAAAATTTGTGCCAAATTCAAAATTAATTTATGGACCAAATTTTTCATACTAAGTGCCCCATTTTCCATATCAAACCTGTAGGATTTAGATAAACTTAAACATGGGATTTCGTTTGGTGTCCGAACCGAGTTTTTAAAGTAGGAATTACGCTAAAAACGGTGGAACAGGAAAACGTTTTAATTAATCAGATCTGGCTTATGAGCGTAAAACAATAATTTGACTTAGGACCTGAACACTTTGAGTTAATTATCTTGTAATCTTAGTAAATTAGTGTCTTACATCTTGTTTGAAGCGAAAACCACTCAAGTTTATAACTATTATGGATTTTGCTAATAAGTAAATTAAGTCGGCAATGGCAAAAATCGTTATGTGATATTAATTACTACATGTGTGTATAGTACTATGGTACGTCATAATAAGTTCTTTTACTTTAATATTTTATGAGCGATGTGGTGATCTCAGAAATATTTACGCGATTTTACTTTACTTCCTTTTTGATGTATATTGCATTCTTCGGTGTATTTATGTCAAATCCATTGTTATTTTGTTGTTCAACGCTCGATTTGAACACTCCTCCTATATGTCTTTTGAATCGCATATGTTGCTTGGTAACCTATTGTTTTAAAGTCTTTTAGTTGATGGGAGTACGACTTTAGCTTGTCACCTCGGAGTGTGCTTTCATTTATTATGTGAACGTTACTAAGATTCTCTTAATAATCGGCACTCTTTTGAATCAACGGTTGTTGGAGTTTGCTTGATTACTGGTATTCTTTTGAATCAACGGTGGTTGGAAGATTGTTTTCAGTATTCGTTAGAATCAACAGATTCAATTAGTAATGTCTTACTATTATTCTCGTTACTTCTTGTTATGATTTTGAAGGATCATGCCGTCAAAGAGACATTTCCCTTTTATTTAATGTAGCATTTGGTCTTGTTTTGACATTGTGTTTTGTGTCGGCCATGCTTAAGTAGGATGATTTATAATCGTCTTATTGAAATGAATTGGGACGCTTCTTCATTTGAATAAGGAAATTATAAACCACCGAACCATAAGTTTATAAGTTCTTACTTACAAGGATTGGGACGCCTCTTTTTGTAAGTAATAAATTATAAATAAATGGGCTTATGTTATCTGACATGGTGTGTGTTCATTGTGTGAATCCTTCCTTTGGTTTATGAACTCTTTTGACTCGTAAGTGTACAAAGGATTTATCCGAATTTGTATCGACTAATGAACTGCCTGTGAGCTTGATAAGATATTAGTAGTATTGTGAAAACCCCTCAGAACGAGGCTTGTTATATCCTCACCGCTTCGTAAGTAACCAATCGATGATTAAGAAAAGACGAATTACATCGACGTACGTCCTCCCTAAAGGTTGGATACTGTAAGAACCTGAATTTAAGGTCATTATTTATTGTGACTTATATGTTTATTTTCTAAATTATAGAAAATTTTCCATTTAATATTTATGTCGATTTTGGAGAAAAATTCATCCGATTTAAGAAAAGTCTATGCTTAAAATTTAAACCGTTTTTTGAGCAACGAGAAATCATCAACTCCCTTAAAGGCCTCGTATGCCAATCTATAATTTTTATTTTACATAAAATTACTTTTTAAAGTTTACATTGCCACCGAGAACAAAACTTGCGTTTTTATAAAAAGTAACAGGTTTAATTAGTTATAAGGGCCGAATTTACTAATATAACTTGGTTATACAAAATATAGTCCAATGGAACCCGTTTCCCCCCTCTCCTAGGCCGGTGGCCCAAACACAAGACACCCCTTATATTTTTTGAAATCATAGTCCAATTACTTAAGACCCTCAAGTCCTAAATAAGCCCAAAAGGAAAATAAAAACCCACTCTCGAACTCTCCCATCCCCTTTTTATTAACATCACACGACACACACACAAATCCCAAACATAAGGAAATCAGTTTCCATCCTCCCCTCTCTTCTTCACGTAACGAGCCAAACAACCATAAAACCTTCACCATCCACCAATAAAACTTCTAGAAATCATATCTTCTTCACACCAAAAGAATCTCTAAAACATCCTCATCTACCCCAAAACTAATTTCACCATATCATGGATTGTACAAAATAATTAATTTTTTCAAGAATCATGAGTTTTTAAGAGATTGATGGAATAAATGTGTAAGAGCATCAATGGTTCGAATCTATGTGATTACAACAAGATTTGACTCAAGAAAAGTTAAGTTTTGATTGTTTGTGGTTGTTGGAGGTCACGCCAAGAAACCGTACCCACCTAGGGTTTTTGAGTTTTACCCTTTAGATAAACCATGCCCATTGTAATTAAAAATACTTTTTCTAACCCTCTTTTTGTTTTTTTTTTGATTTTCTAGGAATCATGTCCCTTGATTATTGGTTTTCATGAACATGTCAAGTCCATGTTTTAAATGGCTGATCTTGATTAAGTGGGATAATGATGTAAAATATAGGTGTTTGATGAATGTTCTTTGATGATTAGTAGCCTTGTTGTGATCAATTGATGATTAAAGTGTTTGTGAATGGAGTTAGGAATAGATTTTGTGGACTGTTTTGATAACAGCAGGTTGTCGACCCTTTTTCTCAAAAATTTGGCTTGTGCCTACTGATATTATTTGATATTTGGATAATAGACTCTTAGGGCTTGATGTGGTGAGTTGGATACTCAACCAACTCCTCCGGATGAAGGAGTTATGGTCAAATTACAATGAGGGAAATCTTGACCTTCGAATATATAACGTGTTACCCTCTGGTTTGAACCTAAATTTTTGGATTTTTAAGGAAATTCTCATTACTAGACCACATAAAAAGACCCAGCCCCTTGCCTCCAGTGTCCATAGCTATTTTATATTAAGAATTATGCACTTTTCCGTAAGGGCAGAAGTTCAGCCAACTTCTGTTTGAACCTTCGATTAATAAAAATCCAATTCCCCGTGGATTGTGAATGGTATATAATGGCCACATGTGTTTGGAAACTAGACTCATTGGTTATCCAGGGAAAAAAACCTTCACATTCATACCTTTCTAGATAAAGAGTATATGATTTAAAAAAAATTCTAAAATCAGGAAAATAAGTTTCTCTGTTTGAGTTTCAGTTAGTAAAATGAAACTTTCCTCTTAACTGGTAAACAATTGAATGACTGGCTTAGTGTTCCTAGAAAATAGGTTCCAAGGTAATTATCCGAGGGGCATAGGCTCATATTCAAAGCCTTAATGGTTTGAGAGAAATGCTCTCATGGCATCGACCCAAAACCAAAAATAGACTTTTCACACGTCTAGATTGGAAAAGCAGAAAGTGTTATCATGTGTGGTTACGATCCTGGGAGGGGGGGGGGGATTAAGGGCCGCGAATCGTAATCATAAGGAATTGACGATAGTTATAGATCATATGGATTTAGAAAAATACTTTAGTTTTGACCCGACTCGGTGTTGCACATGTCTTGTTTTTTGTAAACTAGTTATATGAATAACTATACATAATTCTTGGAATACTTTATAATATTATGTCGCGACTTATGATGTAGGTCCCGGCTAATTTTTTGGAATCTTCCCGTTGGTTTTGATTTCTCAATTGCTCTCGTCTCTTCTATTCGCGGTGAGTTCATAGCCCCACCTTTTTCATTTTTAATGGTTTTCTTAAACTATTTTTGGGTGAGAATACATGCTTTTGTTTTTTACCGAATAACTATCGTTACTACTACGTAACGTTACATAGAATGTTTTACGTAAAGCTTTTAACTTTCCTCCACATGATTTCTAATACATGTTATGATACATGCTTGTTTATAAACTGGACACAAGAAACTTTATGGTAATGACTGGACCCAAATATGAATCCAATTGCATGATTGTTATTTGCCATAAGACCCCACACATGAACTTTTATTACTATAATAGGATGAGCGCTAGTACAAATAAATAATCTAATTGGGTTTGACAGCTCTGTCCGGGGGTATGACTCGAAATCCATATCGAGCAACCAGTCAACGGACAATTTGTATTTAGAATTTTTTTTAGGTATATTTAAGGCAAAATACCTATTTTATGGGCAACTGATTCTTAAAAACAAGAAACGTGTTAAACATTAAGCTTCGGTGTCATGGAGCTCATTGCAAAAGAAACGTGATATAATGGCTTGTCCGTACAACAAGTCACTCGATGAACCAAACTTGTGTTCTCTTTTATCTCTTACAAACTCTATGGATTCACTCAATGGTTTATTGACACATTACTTGGAATTCGAAAACCATACGTTTGAATGTTGTAACGCTACTCTTCTTACAGAAATATTTCTTAAACTAATTTCAATACTTCCTTTTACATAAGACCATGAATTCACCAACATTATTGTTGAATAGTAGTTTTTGCAGTATTTTTCTCAGGTTATATATTGCTAGCTAAGACGTTGGGACATTCGAGTCCGCGTGGATTATCAAACTTAAGAAGGACTATAATTCGTTTTCTTTCTTCACATTCGATAATCATTTATCTTTAAAATATACATTGAATCATGTTTGAACTCTTTAAACTTGGTGAAAAGAAATAATTAGGACCTAAATTTACTCTGATTTATTTAAATCGAATGTGACATTTTATCAAACGTCTCTTGTAAGGTCGTTTACTGTAACTTGTACTTTATACTATGAAGTAGCACCCCAAAGTGGTATTCTGCTGCGTTGTGATTTTATGGGGGTGTCACACATCCCATCAAGGTCTGGGAGCGGTGTTAATGCAAAGAGAAAGTTATTGCATATGCATCCCGACAACTCAAACCTCATGAAGAAAACTATACCACTCTTGATCTCGAATTAAGAGCAATTTGTTTTCGCTCTAAAATTTTGGGAGACACTACCTGTATGGCACCAAATGTAATATTTTCACTGATCAATAAAAGTCTTCAGCATATCCTTGTTAGAAAGAATTGAAAAGAGACATCCTAAAAACGTCGTTGGTTAGAATTTCTATAGATTACGATTGATAATTCGCATCCATCCTGGAAAGCAATGTTTATAGCAGATGCCTTAAGCCAGAAGGAACGAATCAAACCACTCCGAGTTAGATCATTAGTTATGACCATTCATCCACACTTACCCTCACAAATTATTAAAGCTCAAACCGAAGCACTCCAAAGAAAAAACAATCAAGGCATAAAAAAAACTTACTAGGAATGGATAAAGCATTTTGAAATACGTCCTGATG
>BQNB010066526.1:15000-34530 GCA_026074375.1 Tanacetum coccineum
TCAATAGAATAGAGGGTACTTGTTAAGCACTTGGGTGGCCTGCTTGGGATCAGTCCATAGTGAGCTTGAGTTGTTAGGGTGCTAGCTTTAGTGAGTAAAAATGGGTCCAAAAAGGAACGAAAATGGTACCGGGTTTTTTGCTTTTGGTTAGGGTTTTAGGGTTTTAATTGTGTTAGGGGTAAGGGTATAAGATAGATTAGGGTTTAGGATTAGCGTTAGGAATATAGGTTTAGGTTCAGGAATAAGGTATAAGGGGCTTAGTTTTAAAGGTTTTAAGTTTAGTTTTAGGTTACAGTTGAAATTAGGATTTAAGATTTATATGTTTAGGAGTTTAGGGTTTTAGATTACGATTAGGATTAATTTGGTATAGGTTTAAGTTAAAATCATGCATTAAGTGGCGTTGTACCTTGTACAAGAGTGGTAGTAAGAAACCAAAGTGATATAGGAGGTAACATTTCCTAGTTTTAACTTTCTTGCATTATTTAACTTGTACATTAGAATAAAAGTTGTAACATGATTCCAGGATGGAAAAGATATTCAAAAGTTGTGACTATGATACTTGTTCACATGCTATTAAAGGCATGTACATTTAATATATAGTATACATTACTTATAAGAGGGTTTTGATATAAACGATAACGATTAAAATGACTAGTTTGATATAACGTTTTTAGAAAGTACATTTTAAATGGATAATGTACTTTGTAAAATGATAATTAATATATACTAGACATATTAGATGTTTACATGAGTAAACATAAGATAGAGATGGCATTTAATAGGTTAGTGAGCTCGATTACTTTAGAGATGCAAGTTACGTTGCATAATGAGATAAAGGAAAAATTTCCTTATAGAAAGTGGATATATTTTTTTATAATAGATAATATTACAGTACATCTAATTTGATAGATGGATATTTACATTGATGAAAATATGTGGGTTGTTATAGTCTCCCCCCTTTAAAAGAAATCTCGTCCCGAGATTTAGTTGGATGTCGGAGTGCAGTTTGAAACAGATGTGATACTTGGCACGAATATAATCTTCACTTCGCCATGTAAATTCTAGTTCCTCTTTTAGAGTTCCCTCTTACTTAGATAAAGGAATACGACTTTGTTTTCAGTTGCTTGACTTCTCCGATCCATGAATCTCCACTGGATTCTTTTACAAAGTTGAGCTTGTCATCAATTTCGAAACTCTTTCATTGGAATGACAAGAGATTCATCAGATAAGCATTTCTTTAGATTAGAAATGTGGACATTACTAAGCTCTTCAGGAAGCTCTAGTTTGTATGCCACTGGGCCAATCTGTTCAAGGATTTTGAATGGTCCAATGTACCAGGGGTTAAGCTTTCCTTGTTTTCCGAATCGGATGACACCTTTACGAGGTGATACTTTCAACATAACACGATCTCCAACTTGAAATTCTAAAGGCTTTCGTCTTATATTGGCATAACTTCTCTGCCGTCACTCTTCACTTGCAAGCGTTTGTCGAAATTTGCAGGATCTTTTCAGTGGTTTCATGGATTATTTCTGGTCCTGTAAGTTGAACATCTCCAACTTCGGCCCAGCAAATAGGTGATCTGCACTTTCGACCATAAAGTGCCTCAAATGGTGTTGCCTTGATACTGGCATGGTAACTATTATTGTATGAGAATTCTACCAATGGTAAGTGTCTTTCCCATCCTTTTCCAAAATCTATAACACAGGCTCGAAGCATGTCTTCGAGTGTTTGAATGGTCCTTTCACTTTGTCCATCGGTTTCGGGATGATATGTCATACTCATGTCTAATTGAGTACCCAAAGCACTTTGTAATGATTTCCAGAATCTGGATGTGAAATGACTGTCACGATCCGAAATGATAGATATTGGCACGCCATGCCGGGAGACTATTTCTTTGATGTATAACCTTGTAAGGGTTTCCATACTATCTGTCTCTTGGGTAGGCATGAAGTGTGCGGATTTGGTAAGGCGATCGATAATGACCCAGATTATGTCATGTTCGTTTGATATTTTGGGCAGTTTTGTGATCAAATCCATTATGATTCTTTCCCATTTCCATATAGGAATCTCTGGTTGTACCAGTAAGCCGGATGGCTTCTGACATTCTGCCTTAATTCTAGAACATGTTAAACATTTGCCAACATATTCAACGATGATTGCCTTCTTGTTAGGCCACCAATATAGTTTCTTAAGATCCTGATACATCTTGTCAGAACCCGGGTGAATGGAATATTTTGATTTATGGGACTCATGCATGATCAAGTCTCTTAGATTACCAAAGAGTGGTAACCAGCTTCGGTTCTTAATACAACGAGTTCCATCAGGACATATTTCAAATGCTTTATCCATTCCTCGTAAGTTTTTAGCCTTGATGTTTTCTTCTTTGAGTGCTTTGGTTTGAGCTTTAAGAATTTGTGAGGGTAAGTTTGGATGAATGGTCATAACTAATGATCTAACTTAGAGTGGTTTGATTCGTTCCTTCCAGCTTAAGGCATCTGCTACAACATTTGCCTTTCCAGGATGGTAGCGAATTTCACAATCGTAATCTGCAAGCAATTCTAACCAACAACGTTGTCTCATGTTCAACTCTTTCTGATCAAGGATATGCTGAAGACTTTTATGATCAGTGAACACAGTACACTTTGTACCGTATAGGTAGTGTCTCCAAATTTTAAGAGCGAACACAACTGCTCCTAATTCGAGATCATGAGTGGTATAGTTTTCTTCATGAGGTTTGAGTTGTCGGGATGCATATGCAATAACTTTCTCTCTTTGCATTAACACCGCTCCTAGACCTTGATGGGATGCATCACAGTAAACAACAAAATCGTCATTTCCTTCTGGTAATGCTAAGATTGGAGCTTCACAAAGCTTCTGTTTTAGTAATTGGAAAGCCGACTCTTGATCTTCGCCCCAGATATACTTCTTGTTTTTCTGGGTTAATTCAGTCAAAGACTTTGCAATCTTCGAAAAACCTTCGATGAATCTCCGGTAGTAGCCGGCAAGTCCTAAGAATTGACGTATTTCTGTGGGTGTAGTAGGAGATGCCCAATTCTTAACTGCTTCAATCTTGGCGGGGTCAACATGAAGTCCTTGACTATCAATTAAGTGTCCAAGAAATTGCACGATATGAATCCAGAAATCACACTTGGAGAACTTGGCATACAACTTCTCTTTCTTGAGTAATTCTAGGATTATTCTCAGATGATTTGCGTGCTCTTCTTTGTTACGAGAGTAGATAAGAATATCATCGATGAACACTATCACAAATTTATCCAAGTATGGTTTACACACACGATTCATGAGATCCATGAATACAGCAGGTGCGTTAGTTAAACCAAATGGCATCACTTGAAATTCATAATGTCCGTATCTTGTTCTGAAAGCAGTCTTGGGAATATCTTCATCCCTGACTCTCAGTTGATGATAACCTGATCTCAAGTCGATCTTTGAGTAAACACTCGAACCTTGAAGTTGGTCAAATAAGTCATCGATCCTGGGTAATGGGTAACGATTCTTTACGGTAAGTTTATTCAACTCCCGGTAATCGATACACATTCTGAAAGATCCGTCTTTCTTTTTAACAAATAAGACAGGAGCTCCCCAAGGTGAAGTACTTGGTCGAATAAAACCTCGGTCTGCCAACTCTTGAAGTTGGTTAGATAGTTCCTGCATTTCTGAAGGAGCTAATCTATAAGGTGCTCGGGCTACAGGTGTCGCTCCTGGAATTAAATCGATTTGAAATTCTACTTGACGAACGGGAGGAAGGCCAGGTAGATCTTCAGGAAAAACTTCCGCATTCCTCCTCTATAACCATATAGCAGCATCTTTTGCTCTATAAAATTTCTAAGTGATCTTAAGATGCTGAAGTACCCAGCTAAAGAAGTTAAGCAAAAGAAAACCAAGAATTAACGGCCCTTGGGAGTCGTTTTTCTAGGAGTAGATGCTAAAAAAAGTCCTGATTTCGACCCGTTTCCAAGCTTTAAGCTCAAACCCAGGTTCTAGATGTTCTACTTCTGCTTCTACACTCTTATAATGTTCATATGATCCTAAATATACTCTTGTTAAAGTTTCATAACTCAATTCATGCTCATTTTCCATTTTGATCCAAAACCGTACACCCGAAACCCTAATTTTATGTTTTTGCTTAATCTATAAACTAAACTTGTAAACTATTGTTATGATCTATCCCAATAAGCTTAACTAACATTAAAATAAGTGCTTTGATAAGTCATGAAAGAATTTGAGCTTAAAACCCGCGCGTTTACGTTTTAAAACCCTAATTTGACCCGTTTTGCTTCCTAGCTTAACGAATCGTTATTTTAAACTTGCGTTGCGTTAAATCTTCATATTTTAGTTTATTATAACTTATAAATGTCTATTGAAATGTTAAAATAAGCTTGCATGGCAATTTGGACATGTTTTGTAAATATTATCCATGCAAGGGGTATATATCGTAACTTTCGGAAACTTATAACTAAAAGGGCTGAAAATGTCATTTTATCAAAGTTATAACTATAAGGGTCTATTATGTCACTTTCCAAAGTACAAGGTTTACTTTGTATATCTTTTAAACTTGAAGGACCAAACTCGTAAAAATGCAAACCCCAAGGGTACATTTTGCCACTTTTCATTCTCAAGGGTCTAAAATGTAACATTTTGAAAAAGTATAAAAACATATTTAAAACCTTACAAGACATAACTTTAATTAACGCTTCTCGTGCTTAACATTTCCAGATATTGATTAAAACGCTTAAAACCGATTATATCGTATCACAATACTAGGGAGCTTCATATTAAGAGGTTTCATCTTGGTATTACGTTCTGACTGAGTTGTTGGGTTTACGATTTAAAGTGCCCTAGCTCCTCAAACGTTTACTGAATGACTTCTGAATTATGATGGCCCGAACGGTGATACAATAATTCCAAACTTTCCAATCAAACTCATAACAATATTAGACTCTCTGAACCAAAGTTCTAGAGTACAATCTTCCTAAGACTCAACATATTTACTCAGGTTGCGTGACGTGGCTGTTTACTATCATTTTTCTATATCAACATTCCCTGTTAAGATTGTGATAAGGTCGTCAGCTTTCATTTTGGAATATTATATTTACCTCCTACATATCAAGGTTAGATTCATAACACTCGCCTTTACTTATTTAACATGTTTTATAACCCGCGAGGGGGATACATCTTTGTTACAAACTACACATTTACCAATACTCTTTACACATCTTATAACAATGTGATTACTTTTCAAAGACATTTTACATGCTTAAACCAGGAATACAAGTGTTTTTACAAAGTTATATGATTTCACTGATACGCTATTACAGCTACTGTCTAAGTTACATTATGCCGAAAAGTCCCCTCAATTATCTGGACCATTAATCACTTCGGGTGAACCGCAAATAATGTGGATAAGAATCTATTCAGATGAATAGTAATCCTGTTTATCAGTATAGCCGGATAGGTAACCAAACACACTATATTTGAATTTCATAGGTATATGGCAATTACCTACACCGAGGGCCATTATCTCTCTCTCTCTATATATATATATATATATATATATATATATATATATATATATATATAAGATATATATATATATATATATATAGGATAACACAATCATTTTGGGTAGATATATACACTTAGAGACAGTTTAGTGCATTAGCTAGACCAGACAAGGAACATGACCAATCAAACCAAACAAGACAATAACACAGTAATACACTGTTACTTAAGATAATTGGTATTCACGTTTGCCAATTATTCAAATAACGGATTATATATAATAACGAGAACCAAGGATCATAACAATACCATATTTATAATAATTTATTTTTGTTTGTGACAATTATTACACAATGACTTGATTCAAACTGTTTTCAACCTATGAATTTCACTCAACCATTGTGTTGACTTTTTAGCATGTTTATCTCAGGTAATTGAGCAACTTATGGCACGGAGTGGCATGGACTTGAAGATGGCTAAAACTTGTTATCATTCACATTGTATGTAACTAGATTTTGGGACCTGCCTTTGTAAAACTCTGATGTGAAATTAATGATAACGTAACTTTTGAACAAACGTCTCTACTTGGTGAGTCATTTTACTATATTATGATACTGTTTGTTTCACCATGAGTAATACCCCAAGATTTAGCTTCCGCTGCTATATTGTAAAAATGGGGGTGTTACATTTTTAGAATGAACCGATAAATTACCCGTCATAATTTCTAAGGAGTTAAAAGATGAAGAAAAAGCCGCCCTTTTAAAGGTTCTTAAGTCATACAAACGGGCCATCGCATGGAAGATTTCCGACATTAAGGGTATCGACCCTAGTTTTTGTACTCACAAGATCATAGCATGAAGACGACTTCACAACCGCGTTTCAACATAAAAGACAAGGTAAATCCAAAATGCTCAATGAGTTATCAAAAAGGAATTTATCAATACTACTTGATGCTAGATTGATTTACCCTATCTCCGATAGTCTGTGGGTGAGTCCCGTTTATTGTGTGCCTAAAAAGGGTGGCATGACCGTAGATGAAAATGAAGATAATAAGTTAATATCCACTAGGTTAGTTACGGGATGGCGAGTTTGTATTGATTACTGAAAGCTTAATGATGCCACTCATAAAGACCATTTCCAGTTGCCTTTTATGGATCAAATGCTAGAACATTTAGCGGCAAATGAATACTATTGTTTTTTGGATGGATTTTCAAATTCTAATTGACCCGCAAGACCAAAAGAAGACCACCTTCACTTGCCCTTATGGGACGTTTGCCTACCGACGTATGCCTTTTGGTTTATGTAATGCTCCAGGCACATTCCAAAGGTGCATGATGGCCATTTTCTACGATATGATCGAGGAACAATGGAAGGATCCATATGGATGATTTTTCTCAGTCTTGTCGGGGATTCTTTTCTCGTCATTGCACTCTCCCATTTAGATAAAATCGCCTAAAACATTGCGAAGATACAACTTAGTTCTAAATCGGGAAGCGAAGTGCCATTTCATAGCTAAAGAGCATAGTTCTCCTCATAGATTTCAAAGTCCGGGATTGAGGGTCGATAGAGCAAAAGTTGATGTTATAGATAAACTCCACATTCGACTTCCGTTAAAGAGTTCGAATTTTTTTAAGGGTCACACCGGGTTCTATCAACGATTTATCAAGATTTTTTCTACAATCGAGCCCGCCGATGACCCTCTTTTAGAAAAGAAACCATCGTTTGTTTCTCAAAAGAATGTATTGAAGCGTTTATATACTAAAGAAAAGGTTATCCGAAGCCCTGCAATTTTTAAGATGCCCCGATTGGTACCTACCACTCATGAAAATTTATGTGCGATGACGCTAGTGATTATGCGGTAGGTGCAGTCTTGGGGCAACGAAAGACCAAACATTTTCAGCCTATACATTATGCAAGTAAGACCATAACGGATGCTCAAGCACATTACGTGACTACGAAGAAAGAATTATTAGCCGTGGTGTAAGCTTTCGAGAAATTCTGGCCTTACTTAGCCTTACTAAAGACCATAGTGTATACGGACCACTCGGCTCTCAAGTATCTTCTTGCTAAACAAGATGTTAAACCGCCAGATTCTCCGTAGATTGTCCTACTCCAAGAATTTGATGTCATTATTCGTGATAAAAAACGGAGCAGAGAATCTCGCGGCCGACCATTTATCTAGATTAGAGAACCCTCATCAAGGTGATCTTGAGAAAAAGGAAATCAATGAAACATTTCCTCTCGAGACCCTCAGAATGATATCTTTTCATGGTGATTCTAATACCCCATGGTTTGCCGACATTGCAAATTACCATGCGGGGAATTTTGTAGTGAAAGGGATGTCGTCCCAACAAAAGAAGAAATTCTTTAAGGACGTTAAGCATTATTTTTGGGATGACCCCTACTTGTTTAAGACTTGTGCGGATCAAGTGATTAGACGATGTGTTCACGGCCAAGAAGCCGTTGATATCCTCACGGCTTGCCATAATGGACCCACCGGGGGACATCATGGTGCGAACTACACCGCTAAGAAAGTCTTTGATTCAGGTTTTTATTGGCCGACGATTTACCGCGATGCCCATGACATGGTAAAGTCATGTGACTCATGTTAACGTCAAGGCAAAATCTCGCAAAAAGATGAAATGCCTTAAAATGTAATTCAAGTTTGCGAGATCTTTGACGTGTGGGGCATCGACTTTATGGGACCATTCTTGTATTCTCGAGGGAACAAGTACATTCTCGTGGCCGTTGACTACTTGTCTAAATGGGTTGAAGTAAAAGCACTCCCCACTAATGATGCCCGAGTCATCGTTAAATTCTTGAAATCTCTTTTTGCCCGATTTAGAACTCCTCGTGCTATAATTAGTGATCGCGGTACTCATTTTTGCAATGACCAATTCGTGAAAGTCACGCTTAAGTATGGAGTTACCCATTGTCTTTCTACCACGTATCATCCACAAACGAGTGGACAAGTGGAGGTTTCAAATCGTGGTTTGAAACGTATTTTAGAAAGGACCATAGGTGAAAATCGAGCTTCATGGTCCGATAAGTTAGATGATGCTTTATGGGCCTTCCGTACCACTTTCAAGACACCCATTGGGTGCACTCCTTATAAGCTTGTGTACGGAAAGGCTTGCCATCTTCCTATCGAACTTGAACACAAGGCCTATTGGGCCTTAAAGCATTGTAATTTTGACCTTAAGACCTCGGGTGATCACCGGAAAGTTCAAATGAATGAATTAAATAAACTCCATGATCAAGCCTACGAGAACTCTTTAATCTACAAAGAGAAAACGAAGAAAACTCATGACTCCAAGATTAAGAACCGCGTCTTCAACGTTGGTGATCGAGTTCTTCTCTTCAATTCTCGATTAAATATTTTATCGGGAAAGCTCAAAACCCGTTGGACCGGACCGTTCACCGTTGCTCAAGTTTTCCCTTATGGAACCGTCGAGTTATCTCAAACCAACGGACCAAACTTCAAGGTGAACGGTCATAGACTTAAGCATTATTTTAGAGGGGACATACCACCGATGGTTGTCCCGGATCTTCAAACTTTCCCCATGGACCATTAAATTCGGGGTCAAGTCAGGCTCGTGACTCGGTTAACAAAAACAAGCGCTTTATGGGTGGCAACCCATGCTTATCCCTAGTAGTCGTAAATTAGTTATTAATAAGTGTGATGTGAGGAGGCTCGCCTCTTCCTTTCTCGTGTTTCATGGTTTGTGTTTTATGTCCAGGATTGCCCGGATTTTAAAGACTCTCATGCTAGTGGTTTTGTCCATCGTCCACTCGATCTTCAATCCTTAGCATGCTTATATATGGGAATCTGATATCCTAGATCTTATTGGTTAACGTTTATCTATTAGCATAATTCATAAACGGCTTTAGATTTGCGTAGAGACCCCTTAATATTTGGATTATACCTTGAAATTAGTATGGGGGTGACAGTCTCACATTAAGGACAATGTGTAGTTCTAGTATGGGGGGGATCTTTCGATTTGATCTTACTTGCATTTGCCTTGTCTTCACATAACCCCGTTTTTCCACCAAAAAGATGCGATTTTATGCCAAAATTTAAAAAAATCAAGAATAAAATAAGTGTTTTGACACAAGTTTTTGTCTTTTTGAGAATAAATTTTGACTTGATCGAGCATGCTGCGCTCTAGCTTGTCCCTTAACTTATATAAATTTAAGCTTTTGCTAGTCTTTTATACAAGAAGCTTTAAAATGCGAATTCTAGCTTGAAAAAGCCAAAGCCATAGTGTTTGTAAGTTTCCATGATTGACTTTAAATATGCAATGTTGTTGTATTAGAGTAAGCATTCGCAGATCTTTTATTAAGATTTTAAATTTGCGAAGAACAAAAAATGATAGAGTTTTATATAAGTTAGATGCTAAACGTGGAGTAGTTGGATCTCTTTAGAGCTCATAGAGGTTAATTGTGGCTTTTTGCTCCCACCAGCTTAATAAACATTATATAATTGTTGAATAAATAAAGTTACTTTAGGTTTTTACGATTCTTAGTTTAAATCACTTCGTAGAGATTCCTTCTGGTGAAAGTAAGGTACACATCGAGGTTTTGTTGTGTTGTGGGGTAATAGGCCTACGCGATTCCTTGTCGGCTCGCTACCGTTATTAGGTAGTTAAAAGGACACTGACTTGGAAATTTGGCTATAATAATAAGAGTTATGTAATAAACCGAAGCCGAAATAAGACCACTACCTCTTGCCGGCTCACAACTGATGTGGTAGTCGTTTAAAGGGTGGAGGTAATAATAATAATAATAACTGTGGGCTGATAAAAGTTTACTGCCTCTTGCCGGCTCACAACTGATATGGCAGTCTTCTAAATAAGGCACATAGTAATAATCTGAGACTGATAAAAGTTTGCTGCATCTTGCCGGCTCACAACCGATGTTGCAGCCTTTTAAAAGTTCGAGGATCACCAAGGTTGAAATTAGACTCTTGGACCATGGTCGGCTCGCATACCGATGTGGCAGTTGTTTAAAGGACTGAGGTTTAATAATGTTGCTATAATAATAATAAGAATAAAGCCAAATTTCTACTCTGGGGTTATCTAAATAAAGCCTCCATCTCTGGACTCGTAATTGAGTTGTTTTAGATGAAATAAAAAGGAAAACCCCTAAATCATGCGAAATTAGAACCTTAATGTGGACTTTATTCTCACCATATCGTCTCTTTAGGAAAGGATTTCAAACTAATTATGGTCTAAACCGAGTTTACTTTTTATGAATAAGACATTAATTTATTTGTCACAAATAATAATAATAAAATCTTTAGAGGATTTAGGAAATAAGGGAGCGGAAAGTAGCTATGCATACACAATTAGCTTTTATGAGTAGTGTTAGCATCTTAACTTGTATTTAACAATGATTTCGTTTTTAAGCTTGGTTTGGGGCAGGTGAAAAATCAAGGACGATGAATTTATCCTTTTAGTGTTTCTTGTTTCGTGATCCTTAAAGTTATGATATGTATGAATAATAATAAATGCATAAAAATGGTAACGCGGGGGGCTTTTCAAAACTAGTGATTTCTTAATCCCCTTAGATGAACACTTAGCTACTTTTCGAGGTAATTAGTCTAAGGGGGTTGAAATTTTTGGTTTTCTAAGTGTGTATTTATGACATTGCGTGAGGACACGGCAATAGCTTAGTATGGGGGATTTTTTATATGTGTTTAATCACATATCATTTTTCCTTATTAAAATGAGCTTAAAAGACCAAAAATACATGAAAAATGCATTGTATATGTGTGTTTTGTGATTTGTGTCTTGCAAGTAACGGATATGTCACACCCCGCCTAGGCGGAAAACACGAAAGGGGGGGGCGGGGGGTAATCTTCTTGATAATCATCACAACACACTATGGTGTCTACATATAGAGAAATCTAAATGAAAGAATAATCAACATGGCCACTACTGTGTTTGACAATACCCACACAACGATAGAGAAGGCTTGCAATACTAAAGTATATGTCATACACGAGCAATATGTTCCAAATAATAACAATCTCCAACTATACAAGTATCATATCCAAAACAAAATGTATAAACTGAAAAGACTAGAAAAGACAACTCCACAAGCAATGCCTAGGGTCTCTCTAGCCACTCTTCCTAACATCCTTCTTATCATCCCGATACTCACCTGAAAATGATGCTTAAACAGTAAACATAAGTTAGTGAGAGTCATAGGGTTTAGACACGATATAAAATCAATATTATTTAAATCATTTATTGTGTTAAATGAAATAAACACTGGCATGACAATAAATGAACTACCATATAAGCTATCATGTAAACCAAATCAAATCCAATCCAACCATCATTCACACGATTACGAGACGTCTCTATCGCAGAACTACTCCAATTGATCATAAGTCCATGGGAGCATACCATAAAACCAATTCCAATTGACCACTACAGCCTGGAGATACACAAAAAACCACTCTAATTGATCATATGCCATTGGTAGCGTATCACTAATCACAAAAATGAAGACATAACATATAATAGCCACATAAGTTCATGCATCACCTTTTAAACACATTTATCACAGTAATTAAAACAATTTTCATACTAGCATCATTTCCATCCCAAGTTTAAAACGAAGTAAAAGTGGGACTATGAAACTCACCTTAGCTTAGCTTAATCCAAAAAGGTTCCAAGAAGCTTCACAAAGATCTAAATAACAAAATGTACGGATATTAACATCACTTTGGTCATCACTCCAATAGGGTGTAACCTCAACTATGATGGATTCTAAGCGATCTATCAATGTTCTAAACTCATTTTGTACCTTTTTAAATTCTTACATAACTAGCTTACACTTTATTCTTACACTTTCAATTTTCTGGATTTGAGCAGAATTTTAGACTCACTTGCACGCCCTAAACGCACCACTTATACATCTTTATAATTCTTGGAAAAATTCCACAGGTTACTAATATGACTTATGAACCCCCAATTACTCCCCCAAAGTTCATACTCTTTTATAAATACCCTTTAGAAAATCATAACACCAAGTGTCCAAAATTCGGCTAGTAACAGACACCCTAAAAGTTTGATGTTAGCTGACCATTTTAAACACCACCCCATACTTAACCAATAATTAGGGTCACACACAACATTGAAATGACGTCCACTTGAAATAGCCCTGAGAAAGGTGTTTGATGTCTAGTATTTTAGAAATTCAAAACCCTAACAGAAACCGTCAGAAAAGATTTACTATTTTGCACACTTTATCTTATAAAAAAATTATTTGAAACCTTCCACGACACGAAAACTCGTTGGGTTAGATCTTTGAAAGAAGACTCAGAGGGCTACTGTTTAAAAAAAATAAACTCTTAAATATCATTCTTCGTCATAGAGAAAATCGTTCGTGAACACAGCCCTAATTCTGCTCACCA
Source organism: Tanacetum coccineum (assembly GCA_026074375.1). Lineage (NCBI taxonomy): Eukaryota > Viridiplantae > Streptophyta > Magnoliopsida > Asterales > Asteraceae > Tanacetum > Tanacetum coccineum. The sequence goes on from BQNB010066526.1 coordinate 27,950, forward strand.
TTAAATCAAGATTTCATGCAAACAGTAACATGTAATTTGCATGGTTATGCCCCTAATTCAATTCTAATCAATACTACAATCATAATATATCATTAATATTTTATATTTTATGAAACCCTAGAATCCATCATTGATTTTGTTACATGAATACATTAAACTAACTAGGATTGAGTGTACTTACCTTGATTACTAGGTCTAACATCAATTTTGGCTTAGCTCTTGATCAAGATTCTGTTTCTTGTTCTTAGGAGGGGGAAGTTGACACAAAGGGTTATGGGTGGCTGAACGTTATTTCCTTTTAGGGGCTCTTAGGGTAGGATAATGGACTAAAGTTTGGGTTTGGGCTTTTACCTTAAGGATAACTTAGCCTGAGCCCAACACAATTTCTATTTTAAATAAACATTTTTTTTTCTCTTTTAAATCGGGACGCACCCTTTTACTATATATATATTTTTTTATTTTTTTTATTAAAATTAAAAATTAACTAATTTACTTCTTAACTTCAAGTTTTTATAAAACCTAGCTATTTGATTAAACCTTTATACTTAAACGTTACTTAACTAAACTTTTCTAAAATAAATTTCATTTCACCAAAACCACTTTTCATTTTTAGAAAGTTTGCTACAAACCTTCTATATTTCACTTCACCTAATTCATTCTCCAACATGCCACATTTCCATAAACGCTGCTTAAAACATTAATCTTCAACTTTTGACGTAGCAATAAATGCAATACGCTCCATTCCCTTTCCATTATCACTCAATGTGAACAAAATGGATACGCATAATCAACACAAACATACTCAAAACAAGATGCACTACACCTCAAAATGTTATCATTTGCACATAACTTAAAATCACTTAGCACACATAAAATCACACTAGACACAACACTTACAAACAATAAAATGAACTCTGAACCATTTCTAGAGGGTATAAACTAACCTGCTCAAATCACGGTTGTCACAGGATATATCAAAAATGGACAAAAAACACAAGCAAAAAGGACAAAATACCATCACGAGATTGGAAGAGTGCAAGAAATCAAAGCCGAAGGCGTATACATACTTTTAAATGGCCAACCATGTTACCCAATAATGGGTGGGTCAGCCCATTACGTATTTGTATACTATTAAAACCCTTAAGGCCTAAAAAATATAAGCCTATAGAAAAATACAAGTCCAAGTCTTAAAGCCTAACCCATTCTGGCCCAAGGAAATAACAAAAGCCCAAATCAAAATCAAATGACCCGAGCCCAAGTCAAAGATATAAACACGGGTTAAAAAAATCACTGTTCGTCTCTTTCACTCTTTCCCTCCCTCGTTTTTACAACAACACATAGAGCAACAAGGTAAATCCTCCTTACACACATGCTCCTGAGTTTCTAGAAGACCTCTGACACGTCTGACACTCACAAGTCCACGCTGGTAATCCTGAGGGATATGATTGGAGCAAAAATGTGTATGAGATCCAAGGGCTCAGATAGGTGGATATGAGTATTCTAAGGGCTATGATGAATGCTTAGGACGGGACACTCCTTTTGCTTCTGGATCCTTCTCTTACAGGCTATAAACAGGGGCTCTCACTCACACATAAATTATCTAGTTTTAGTGTAGCTTATTGAGTAGCTTTTTAGTGTAATGTTTAGCTTATTATAGTTTTTTTTGTAATCTCATTTTCATCTTGTAATCCTTTTAAAGTTAATAAAAATTTAGTCTGTCTGTTAAATCCTATGTTAAATTCGTATTCTATTTTTAAGCAAATGTGTTAACAATGAATTTAGATACTAGTTAATAAGCTCAATAAGCTCTCTATACAAAAAAATTTTAAAAAAAAAGCTAGTTTTTCATTTTTTTTTAAACAACTTTAGCTTTCTAAAAGCTAATCTAAATAGTTATCATACAAATCACTCATAAATTGAAATAAGCCATTAAGATAAGCCAGATCTATAAGGGCTTATAGGGCTTATTCAGAGCTTATTTCTTAAGCAGCTTGTAGATTTAAGCTCTTTATAGGCAATTTTAGATCCCTGTTAAACTGGGATCAAGGTACATCTCTTATTTCACATTTTAGCTTATTTTAATGATCAGCTTATCAAACTGCTTATCTGCTTATTTCTGTTGCTTATTTGTGCTTATTTATCCTAATATGGCTTACTATGTTTAGTTTATAGTTTATAATAGCTTAGTTTAAGTTTACTTAGAATTTGTCTTTAATTGAGTTCATTTAGCTTATTAGTGTAGCTTATAGAATAAGTGCTTATTATCCTAAGTTTTTAGCTTAATTGTATTTAATATGCTTAGTTCTTAATCTGTTTTTGAATTTCATAGCTTAACTTGATCTGTTTTAGTGTAAAAATAAAAATTCAAAAGTTAAAGGGGTGTTTGGGATAAGGAAGTTTGATAGGATAAAAAGCCTTGCAGGTTGTTTTATGCACTTAAATGAATTTCATAAGCTCATATTAGTCTTAATTAGTTGTTTTCATAAGCTCAAAAGAGATTTTGTTAAGTTTTCTAGGTTAATTTTATCCATTGTTCAAGTCTGCTAGTTTCAAAATAGTTTAAACAACTTATTTGTTGAAAGTTTTTAAAATCTTATTTGAGGTGTGGTTTTGGTGAGCTAAATTAGTTTTTCATGCATCAATGTGAACCTGTTTTGAGTTTCTAAAATGTAAAAAGCCTCAGAGTAAGTTTTGGTAAAAATCAGTCAAGTAGTAGTATTTGGGTTTAGGTTTGAAAAGTCCTTATTATGCAAATTATCCAAGGCTTTATCTTAGCTTAATTTAGGGTGAATTTTGTTAAATCTAGCTCATTGTAGTGGTAGCTCAATCTGTTTTAAGTTTTTAAGAGTTCAAGAGTAGTTTTTAAGTCTTAATTTTAAGCTAAAAGTAGGTCTTTCATCTCAAAAAGCCAAAAACAAAGGAGTAGTCTGTCATTTTAACTTGTTTCTTTCTAGTTTATTTTATAAACCCATTTGCTTAATTTCAGCTTATTTTAGTCATTTGAGTATAGTTGTTCATCTGTTTTTAGCTTTTAGCATTTTCTTAGTGCTTTTTAGATCTTAATTTTAGCTTAAAAATAGGTAATAGTCTTTTTAAACTGTTTTAGAGTCCAATTGTCTAAAGGATTTTTTGTAGTTTTTAAGCTTATTTTCTTTGCTTAATTCCTGTCTTTTGTGCTTATTAGGTTTAGCTTTAAGTCTATTTTAGCTTATTTGCTTTTCCTAGTTGCTTATTTAGTCTAGAATCCCAAACAATTTAGCTTAAAAGATCAAAGGCTTAAAATAAAAATATGTCACTTTTGTTAAGCTTTTTCCTAGCTTATTTTTTATTTATGGTAAAAAGCTCTTTATTAAAGTTGTTCATTTTAGCTTATTTTATAGTCTTTTCAAAAGAAAATAAAAAAATTGTTTTTATCAAAAAGGAAGTCACAGGGTTCAAACCTGTGACCTCCCTCTCAACACACCAAAGCATCAACCAACGCGCCCTTGGGACTTTTCTATTAACCCTTTGCACACTTAATTACTTATACACATTTTTCAGTTTTAGCTTATTGAGCTTATTGAATTTTAGCAGCTTATAGGATAGAGCTTATTGATCTGTTTTTCTTTATAAACCTTCTTTTTAGCTTAAAGTATTTTTAGGAATTTTAAAAAAAAACTATAATTAAGTTTAGTATAATTTTATTTCATTTTTAGTATAATTTAGTTTTAAAAAATAGTTTTAAATAGTTTAAACATTCAAAAAAATATTTTATGTGTTTTTTAAAATAGTTTAAGTCATTTTTAGCTTAGAAATTTGCATTTTAAGTTTTTAGAGTTTTAATTTGTCATTTTTAGTTAATTATATTGTTTAATATATGTATTAATTAGTTTTTAATTACTTTTAAATGTCGTTAGGTTTTTAAATTGTTTTAAATTCTAGTTTAGCGTGCCTTTATATGCTTTTCCTTTGCGTTATTAGGTTTAGAATCCAAAAATCAAAATTTTAAATATTCAAGCACGCGATCACAAACCGAAACAAGGTTTTCAAATTCACACTTCGTCGGGATACGATATTCGGGAGATAAAAATATTGTTTGTCCTCAAGCAATTTTTATATCAAACGGGATACTCTCTATACTATTACTAATTTAAGATATTTAGGATATATAATATATTTTATATAGACTATTTTGATCGAATCAATCAGCCATTTTTATGAAGATCTAATGTTTGGTTTGTTTATCTCGATTGTCTTAATTTATCGTTGATTGTTTGATTATGTTTATCATCACTGGGTGTAGTTCTACATATTTAATGCGCTGCAACTTCGGTGTTGTTTGGGCGTAGGCTAAGAGTCCGGGATAGCTCTCCATATTGCAATTTATATATCTAGAATCATATGATCACAAATATTGACCTATCTTTACTAATCGCCTAAGGGAATAAGTTATTCTAGCAGGTGACCTAGTATAGCGTTCTTCTTCCTTTGGTAAAGACTCGGACAGTAGACTACTAGTATATAAAGAGCCGTTAAGCAGTAAGTGGGTAAAGTCCTGACAGGCCAGGGTTTAACAAGATCACCATTGCTTTAATCCCTCAGATAGTTCATAATCAACATAAGGATGCTTTATGCGGATGCGTCTAATTATGACAGGATTAGCGTGTTTATGTCTTAGGAAGAAGTACCGCCTAAGTCTCGGAATGATATGCCCTTCAAGATAAGTCAATCATTGTACTATTAAACAAAATTTGTGTTTTATCGGATTATTCATGGTTGATATGTTTTCCTTACATTAGTTCTTGACCGCTCCTCTATCGTTTGCTTGTCTTCTTGTATGTGTTTATTGCTTTACTTGTCATCAAAACCTTAGGTTAGATACCCAAACTTGTGCCAGTCTCTTAGGCTGAACCCCTTTATCATTAGTTTAGGTTTAACTTAGGTTTAGCATAAATCAGATTAATTTAGTACTAACATAGATAACTAAAATACTGATAGAATTAGGAGTTAACGCTCTCGCTATCAGTGATCGACACCCTACTTACCAACGAAGCTACATCTTGACCGGGTACACTGCCCGTTAGAGTGTTGTTTTTAGGTATAGTCGGCAAAATATAAATAGTAAAACTTGATACATAAAATAACACCTACACAATGACACATCAGTTGCCCTAGAAGGGTGTGGTACGCTTTGGGAAGAAGGGAAAGCTGGCACCTAGGTTTGTTAGACCCTTTGAGATCACTGAGCGGATCAGTCCACTAGCCTATAGACTTAGGTTGCCTAAAGAGTTGAATGGTGTTCATGACACGTTCCACATGTCTAACCTTAAGAAGTGTTTGGCTGATCCAACACTTCAAGTGCCTTTGGATGAGATCGCGGTAGACGCTAAGTTAAATTTTATGGAAGATCCTATGGAAATCTTAGAGAGAGAGAGAGTTCAAGAAGCTTAAGCGAAGTAGGATTGCCATCGTCAAGGTTTGATGGAATTCGAAACGTGGTCCAAAATTCACGTGGGGAGCTTGAAGATCAAATGAAGCTTAATTACCCGCATCTGTTTAGTGCTGATAGAAATTGAATTTCGAGGGCGAAATTCATTTTAAGGAGGGTAGGATGTAACTCCTTGACTTTTTATGAGTTTTGATTGTTCTAATTTTTGTCCTTTGACTATTTGACTATTGTCGCCCATTAGAACAAATACTGTGTTGTCAGGGATGAAATGATGAGATTGAGATATTATAAGGTTTTTTATGTATAATAATCCTTTTGTGTGATTTAAATATTCTAATTTAGTACTTCGACTATTTGACGTTAGTCAGCTATTTAGAATATTGTACTGTATTAACGGTAGTGATTTATGAGATATGAAGTATTTTATGGTTTATTATATGTAATAAGCCTTGTCAGAGAGTATTATTATGTTAGTTATGTTTCGAGTGGTTGACTCGTAAATTTTGAGAAATGCCGAAAAACAAGTCCCGACACGTTCGTTAATGTCCAAACGAGTTTTGAGAGAGTTAATACGGAAATATATCGTGTAAATACTCTAAGTTAATGGAAAAATATTTTTAAGATGAATAAAAATGCTAATTAACTTTGGAAAATATTTTACGATCGAGTTTTATGGGTTTAAGCAATCTCGACATAAAAAAAAGAAAGACTCGAACCTTCCTTGGATACCATATTGGGACGTGTAAGGGTTAAGGGGGATAAAGGAGATATTTTTGGTTAATGGTCTAGTGATTAGTACATATGCTCCATTACCAGAACACTCTTTCCATTCTTCCATTTCATTTCAAAAAAATAAAACACACAGATAAGTGTGTGTGTGTGTGTCGTCCACCACCAAACTACCATAAATTTTCCAACTTTGAGCAAGAACGAGATACTACGGGTTGATACAAGTGTACGGGTAATCTTTTAAACAACGTTTGGGTTGTCCGGTTCGTGTCGAAATCTACATTTTTGAAGATTTTCTTGTAAGTTTCTAAATTTAAATTTAGTTGTCCTTTTGGATTGTTTATGATGAATAGATGTTTGTTGTACAAGTTGATCATCGTAAAAAGTGAGTTTTGAAAACAAAACGAATAAAAAGGGTGTTTGT
>BQNB010066527.1:9447-34529 GCA_026074375.1 Tanacetum coccineum
GTTGGACCAATCAGATGGCTTGATTTTGCCACGAAGGCAAAATCGTGCATTCTGATTGGTCATTAAAAAGTCAAAATTGAATTAATTTTGTCAAGATTAAAAAATTTTGGTGGAGAATTTTGATGTAGAAAAAAAACACATAAAAATATATGTATCAAATTTATGAAAACAAAAACTTGAAAAAAGAGGAGGCATTTAAAAAAACTTTAGTGGTTTAATCTTAATTTTAAATAAATTATATGGAGTTAAGTGTAAATTTATAAATTTACTAATTATATTATAACTTTAAAAAAATAAACAAATAACCCTTTAAACTTTATACCGCTAGACTTAATATTTTAAAATACAACAAACGCAAATACTTCTTACTTCAAACAAAGATTTAACATTATTTAATCACATCTCAAATCTACCCCAAGACTTTTTGGTGAATTTTTCATTATTGGTATAAAATCATGTTGTACAACCGAATAGAAAAACGTCGAAGCACATAAATTATCGTGGCTTCGGAGGTTCACTTCAGCCGACTCCGGGCTACCTAAAAGGGTAGTTTCGCTAGGATTAGTTGGCTTACAATATCGAATCAAAAAACAGGTAAATCAAAAAAAATATTACTAATTATCTTACTACGTAATTTATAAAAAATTTAATAAATTTATTCTCTTCGTATAATTTCTATAATACTCTATACATAACTTATAAAACAGAAAAAAATAAAAATTATATATATATGTATTTTTAAACAATATGTTTAAACCCCGTGCATGCACGGACATTAAAACGAGTTGCTTTATGACGAAAATGATTTCTTTGAAATACAATGATACACGATACTCGCAACAAAATTAAATATCATGTGCTAAATCATGATTAAGCATTGTTTATTATATATAACATTAACTGGAGAAACATCGGCTTATAACGCACTAACACACATAAAAAAAATATGCTTGCTACAGTAATATGTGAGCAAATGAACAATGATTTTCACATTAACCTGGATTAAAATATTCACACTCACACATGATCTCTCATTTTCATAACAAACAAATTGCACCGCTCTCATTTTAAGTTTCATACTCTTCCAGAACCCACGTAAAAAACACACACCAAATTACAATGCCAATTTTGGCCTTTGTAGCTCCAACTAATTGCAGATATGTGGCTTAATTTTGTGCGTTTGTGTTTAATTTTGGAAGAAAATCCCGTTCTCTTCCAGAACCTTGCCTCCAATTTTGGCCTTTGTAGCTCCAACTAATTGCAGGTATGTGGTTTAAATATTGTGGGTTTATGATTTTGGAATAACTTCTTGATTTTCATTATATTTAGAAAAATTAAGGGGTTTGTGTTTTATATAGTGGGTCTTTAGAATTAGGGGTTTTTGCATGTTGCTGCTTTGAGTTCTTTGGTGGTGATGGGGTTGCGACAAGATGGTTAGGTTTAGCTAAGTTGGCGTTTAATGGGTTAATTGTGTTTAAGATTATTCATTCCAAAAAAGCCGTTAGTGCTAGCCGTTTGTTTACAATTTTGAACTTTTTATGTTGTTGTTGAGACTATTTTTGTTGTCTCTGATTTATAAGCTTCTTCGATGCCGTCATTCCTTTTGTCGCTGCCAACAATGATGTGTGACAATGGTTATGGGCGTGTGACAATGGTTATGGGCGTGTGACGATGGTCAGCTTAAATGGGTGGTTGGTTTATTGTTCGAAATTTAGGGGTTCTTGATTCAGCTGGTTAAAGTTGAAATAGTGTAATGAGGCCTGTATCTTAGCACGGCAACCTGTACCAGATTGTGGTTGCAGCCATGGCGGGTGTTTGGTAACCCTTCTATATTTTTGTCTTTTGACATTTTAATAAAAATGTAACATTGTCCTTATGAGTTACGCATGCGTTGTGATCATAAGTTATAAGGCACATGACGGTCGTTTTTTGCTCTTTAAAAACGACGACGTTTTGCCCGTGGTTTAGGTAAAAAGGATATTTACAATATACTTCACTGATGTAGGTTGAGGTTATTTATTTGTCTATTTGTTAGGGCGATGATGATAATTTTATGAGTTTAAATTTTTTATGAACGTAGTTTACTAAAGCTCGCATCTTCGCGGGGTAGCCACACCCATATTAGGGGTGTACAGAAAACCGAAAACCCGAACCTAAACCGAAAAGAAACCAAAAAAAACCGAAACCAAAAAACCAAAACCGATGGTTCAGTTTTTGTAGTTTATAAAAACCAAAGATTATGGTTCGGTTTGGTTTTAGCAAAAACACAAACCAAAAAAACCCGAACCGATAAAATACATATAATCTTAAACACTTGTGTTTCAGTTGCTTTTTAAATGTGTCATTTATAACACATAAACATTTAACATCTAGAATATTTGTGGTTGTTAGTTTTTTATTGTCATTTTTGTATCACTTTACGACGCATAAACAATTATTTTATATAATTTCTTTTTAACAACAATAGTTTCTTATTGTCATTATTTTGTGTTTCTTTATTCTTTAAACTTGAAAAAATTATTCTATGTTGCATTAAAAATTTGACCATTGAAAGACCAAATTGCGGTAAACGAATTAAAAACCGAAAAACCGAACCTATAATAGTTTAAACAACTTTGTTTAAAAAACTTTGTTATTATTAGTGTCGAATCAATATAGCTTATAAGAAAATTTGATTTAGCTAGCTTAAAAGTTGAAAATGTGCTTTTTGTATCGAATTATTTTTTAGCTTATTTTCTTATTTTCGTTAACTCAAAAAGTTTATACTTTTCTTATTTAAAACGTTACTTGGCTTATTAGAAAAGCTTTTTGTGGCTTAAAAGTGATAAAATAACTTATTTTGAATTTTTTTTCTGGGCTTATTTTTTAATCCGGCGATTTGATGGTTGAAGATCGAGCGGTTTGATGCTTGATGCCAGCGATTTGACACTATAAGGCAGCGATTTGATACTTTTAGCTAAGCAGTTTGTCTGATGAACCTCGCGGTTTGACCATTGCAAACCAGCGATTTGAGAATAGGTACCAAGCGGTTTGATCACCTATCTTCACGGTTTGAGTCCACAAGCTCAGTGATTTGACCTAGGGTTTTCAGCGATTTGATAAAAATGCTCACAACGATTTGATTAAAGCAAGACATCGGTTTGATAACAGGTTGACAAGGCGATTTGAACATATACTCAACGATTTGACCTAATTCAATTCAACGGTTTGTTTCCAAAGTTCACGCGGTTTGTCATACATAGTCCATCGATTTGAGCTCATCTTATCCAACAATTTGAACAGTTTATAGAGGCGGTTTGAATCTTTTTATAGCGATTTGATAAGAGTTCTTCAAGCGGTTTGAGTTATTTCTATACGCGATTTGAGTTAAAACTGTTTCAAGCAGCGGTTTGGTGGGAAATTTTTTAAAACGTTACAAGCCCTAATAAGGATTTTCATTTCTAGTCCCTCAAACTCAAACTCATTACATCCATTGTCCTTAACAAGAGAAACATCAACCGTTAATCCTTAAACTTCACGTTCATTTCACCATTAGTCCTCCTAAATGAAATTAACAACCGTTAGCCCCTATAACATCAAATCATTACATAGTTAATCCATTAATCATCCAAGAACGTCAACAAATCACAATTACAATCACTACATCAACTTAAGATCTAATATCCATTCACAACAACATCAAAATGTCTAATACCAACAACAACATGCAAACTCAAACATCAAGTGCTCTTCACAATGCCATAATGGAAGCTGGTGGTAAAGATCGTCCTCCAATGTTAGCATCGGGTAATTATGTTCAGTGAAAATCCAAAATCAAGAGATACATTGATACAAAACCTAATCATGAGCTTATTCACTATTGTCTTATGAATCTACCTTATCAGTACAAGTGGATTAACAATCCAACTCCTAATACACCGGGTATTGAAGGCGATTCACAAACACGTGCAGATAAAGTAAAGGAAAGTTATGAAACTGTATCAGAGGATATTAGGAAGCAATTAGATGCTAAATCTGAAGCCGTTCAGATCATTCTTACAAGGATTGATAATGATATATACTCTGCATTTGATGCTTGTCCTAATGCTATGGAGATGTAGAAAGCTATTGAAAGGTTGAAACAGGGTGAGTCAAATAATGTCCAAGATCTTGAAACAAGTTTATTCTGGGAATTTGGGAAATTCACATCATGAGATGTTGAAACACTTGATTCGCATTACTCAAGGTTCTATAAAATAATGAATGAGCTTATTAGAAACTAATGCATTGTCACCAATCATCAAGTGAATGTTCAGTTCTTACTTCAACTTAAACCAGAATGACAAAGGTTTTTGACCGTTGTTAAGCAAAACCAAGATTTAAAGAACGTTTCTTACCACAAACTCTATGACATCCTGAAGCAACACCATAATGAAGTCAATGAGATAAGAGCTGAAAGACTAGCATGTACTGCTAATCCACTTACACTTGTTGCTCAACAACAACCAGTTTATCATCCTCAAACAAATCCCACCCACCATACTCAAAGTTCATCAACCATGTCACAAGCTGATACCAGAAATAGAGGTAAAGCAATTGCCAATTCTCCTCCACCCACTTATGACTCATAACTCGAACAAGTTGCTTATGATGAAACGTCTTAAAAGGAGAAGGAAATTGACAAACTCATGGCTTTAATCTCAATGTCTTTCAAGAAAATCTACAATCCTACTAACAACAACCTCAGAACTTCATCAAACACCAAGAACACGAATGTTGATAATACTCTAAGATCTGACAGAAGAACTGGTATGACAGACAGACTATGCAGTATGATAATCAGAGGGCAGTTAATATTGCTGGGGCTAAGGAAAATATAGGTACTCAGGTAGTGCAGCAGACTGGGATTCAGTGTTACAACTGCAAGGAATTTAGGCATGTAGCAAGGGAATGCAAGAAACCCTAAAGGGCATAGGATTCAGCTTATCACGAGGAAAAAATGCTACTATGTAAGCAAGATGAAGTTGGGATACAACTGAGTGCAGAACAAGCTGATTTGAGGGATGACACATATGATAAACCTGAAGATCAGGAATTGGAAGCACATTACATGTACATGGCAAATATTTAAGAGGTCATTCCAGATGTTGCTGACAATTCTGAACCTATCTTTGATGTTAAGCCACTGCAAAAGGTACATCATGATGATGATAACTATAATGTGTTTGCCAATGAGATATGTTAATGACACATATCTAGTAAAATAAGGTGATACTAATATCACTCCTAATTCATCTGATATGAGTAATAATGGAGAAGAGGCTGACCATGATGACGATCTTGCTAAAGAACGTGATTTGCTTGCTTCTTTAATTGAACAACTAAAATGTGAAATTGATGATAGCAAAAACCAGAATAAACTTTTAAAATTATCAAACAAAGCTTTCAAAGAAGCAAACAAAGAACTAGGAGATGTTAACAAGTTATTGACGAAAGACCTTGACAAGTTTCAAATTGAACTTGATAGGTACCTAAATGTGAACTTTGTGAAAGATGTTGAAAATGATTGTGCAAAAGCTTATAGTTTACTCGCGACTCAAAAAGTCAATTATGAAAAGTCATTTAATGATTATACTCAAAAGATAATTAAATTGAATCAAAAGTTTTCAGAAATGGAAAAAGAGCTTATTGCACATCAAAAGACTATCTCCACAATTTCACATGAAAAAGAGGCACAATAGAAGTTTTACAAAACTCGTGAAGAAAAGGAAATTGAAAAAGTCATTTATGTAGAAAAACAAGTCAAAGTTTTGAATGATATTGTGTATAAAACCGGTCAATCAGTTCAAACAATGAATATGCTTAATCGTAATTTTAAAACGAGTTTTGTCAAACCTTTGTACCTCAAGAAAGCTAAAAGTGTGAATCCACGTCTGTATGATATAGGTTGCTATAATGATAATCTTGCATTAATGCTTGCTCCTGAATCTGAACAACGATTCATTTTGCCTAAGGAAGTTGATCAAAATTAAGTGATTTAATCAAACCTTTTGATTATAAAAACTTAAATAACCTTTACGATTTGTTTGTTCCTCAACGTGAAAAGTCAGCTGAACAAAAATATTTTTCAAACAACTCAATAATGAGTTATATACCTGCAAAGAATGTATACTCAAAAGAGATTTTCAATAAACAAACCATTTTGTTGGAAAAACAGATGGATAACACCATTCCGTGGGCTCAAAATGTAAAAGCTCTACAAAATTCGCATTTATCAAACAAGATATTCAGTCACTGTTTCATGGAATGGAATGTTGTAACCAAATCATGAAAAGTAATATTTGGCATGTTCTAATTAATCCAGATATGAAAAATGTCCTTGAACAAAAAATAAGTCCAACAGTTGATGATCTTGCAACTGCTGTGGATGAATTTATCAATTTTTGAAAGAAGAAATGGTTGAAGATTTGAAATACTTTAACTCTCTTGAAAAAGAAGTTGAGTCTCTTCAATCTCAACTAAAGACTCAACAACATAGTTTTCTAACAAAATCGATCGACTTTCCAAGGAATATCACTATGCTGATCACATGAATGCTATACTTGGTGTTTATACTACTCTTGATCAATACTCGGATATGTCATGTGATTATTTGGAAGCATTAGCAAAATATGAACGTCTTGAAAATGAGCTTTCAAAAAGAAATGAAAATGTCAAAAACAAGTCATTTAATGAATTGTCCAAAAAGTTTGCTGAACTTGAGAAACATTGCATTTCTCTTGAACTGTCTTTGCAACACAAAACCGAAAAAAATGACAGACCATGTAAAAATCAAGACACTCCTGAATTTCCTGAATTTCTTGAGATTAATGAACTGAAAGCTTAGCTTCAAGACAAGAATGTTACAATCTGTGAGTTAAAGCAGCTCATTGCAAAGCTGAAAGGAAAATATGTGGATACTAAGTTTGAAAAACCACCGGTTCCTCGTCAACCGAATGCTTTTAAATTTCAAAAACCATCACTTTTAGGTAAACCGACTCCTTTTCAAATTCTATTGAGAATAAAATTTTCAAAGTCAAGGCGGTTACCAAAACTAAGGTAAAACAGGCTTTAACGAAACCAGTCACTCCACAGATTTTGCCAAAGAAAGTAAATCAAGTTTAAATGAACACAAATGTGATTGCATCAGGATGTATAAAATGAACACCATGCCAACACGGACTAGAACACAACAGCTACATCAAGACATTAGGAAAACCAACAAACGTGTGTCTTTCTCTACAGGAGTAATTTCCACTACTAGTGTTAGCAAACCACAGCTTAAGAGCACTCAACTGGAAGATAAGGTTATGCAAAACAATAGTCAAGTGAAGACAAAGGAACTAGAAGAACACCGTAGGAATTTTAAGTTTTCTAATAAAACATCTGTAACTGCGTGTAATGACAGTTTGAATGCTAAGACCTCGAATGTTAATTTTGTTTGTGTGACATATGGCAAATGTGTGTTAAATGACAATCATGATTTGTGCGTTCTAAATTATATTAATTGTGTGAATTCTAGAACTAATAAGCCCATTGATGGGCATATTAGTACTAGAGAACCCAAGAAAACAATGAACCAATCTGTTGCAACAGCACATAGGAAAACCATTACTTCAGAATCCACTATCCAGAAACCTAGAAGTACATTTAGGAAGCTATATGAGTATGTTAGTAAGGCATGTAGTTGGTGGTGGTACACTAAGATTACACCATCGGGATATAAATGAGAACCTAAATACAAAACAGGGAATGTTAAACCAAATGTTAGCGTGCCTCTAGGAACTGAATCTAGAACTACTAATATTTTGGAACCTACGACTGTTAGGGGATCCACTTTGTCCAACACTCCATCGTCTTCTAATTCGTTTGCAGCTCGTAGAAATAATCATGTTCATCGTCAACTCTGGGTGCTCAAAGCACATGACGGGAAATCTCAAGCTTCTTGTTAATTTTGTGGAGAAATTTCTACGAACGGTGCGGTTTGGAAATGATCAGTTTGCACCGATTCTTGGATATGGAGATCTGGTTCAAGGAAACGTCACTATCAAAAGGGTTTATTACGTCGAAGGGCTAAATCATAATTTATTCTTCGTCGGTCAATTTTGTGATGCGGATTTGGAAGTTGCTTTTCAGAAATCTACATGTTACGTTCATGATTTAAAAGGCAATGATCTTCTCACAGGCTCTCGTGGAACAAATCTTTGCTCAATCACTCTTCAAGAAAGAAATTCTCCCAATCTAATTTTCTTAATGTCTAAAGCCTCATCGTCCCAAGCATTGTTATGACATCGTCGTCTCTCACATTTGAACTTTGACACCATCAACCTGCTATCAAAGAATGATATTGTGAATGGCCTTCCAAAGCTAAAATTCGTCTAAGATCATCTATGTTCTTTTTGTAAGTTAGGGAAAGCCAAACGAAAGTCCTTCAAGACTAAAACAACTCCAAGCTCAAAAGGACGGTTACAACTTCTTCACATGGACTTATGTGGTCCAACGAGGATAGAAAGTATTAATGGAAAGAAGTATGTTCTTGTAATTGTTGATGACTACTCCATATATACTTGGACTCGCTTCTTGAGATCCAAAGACGAAACACCAGATGTTCTCATTGACTTCCTCGGACTGATCCAACGAGGTCTTCATGCTCAAGTAAGAACAGTGAGAACTGATAGAGGCATAAAATTCTTAAAAAAGTCTCTTCATGAATATTTTTCATAAGAAGGAATTGAACACCAAACGTCCGTTGCTCGAACACATGAACAGAACGACATTGTCGAAAGATAGAACCGTACTCTAGTTGAGGCTGCTCGAATAATGCTAAGCGTCGTTAAACTTCCTCTGTTCTTCTAGGCTGAAGCAATTGCAACAACATGTTTTACTCAAAACCGTTCACTCGTAATTCATCGACATGAGAAAACACCATACCACATAATCAATGGGAGAAAACCGTCTGTTAAATTCTTTCACATTTTTGGCTCCTTATGCTACATCGTCAGAGATGGTGAGAATCTTGACAAGATGAAAGAAAAAGGTGATGCATGTATTTTTGTGGGGTATTCTACTCAGTCAAGAGGTTACATAGTATATAACAAGAGAACAAGTTTGATAGTCGAGACTATTCACGTTAACTTTGACGAATTGCCTCAAATGGCGTCAGATCATGTCAGCTCTGACCTCGCTCCACAATGTTAGACAACGACACTTGAACAAATCAGTTTAAGTCCCGATCTCCAAAGTCAAGCAAATGTTCCTCTAGCAGATGAGACAATAACAACGTCACTTAATGAGTTGGATATACTATTTAGTCCGATGTCCGATGAATATTTCAATAGAGCATCTCCAGTTGTGTCGAAGTTTTCTGCTGTCCTTACTGCTGATGCATCTGATAAACGTCATCAACCAAAAATAACTCTATCTACTTCAACTACAGTTGCTGCAGATACAACTCAATTAAATATTCATACAACACCTGAATCTACCTCTCAAGCACTAATTGTCACTACTAGAGAGAACATCAATCAAGCAGAAAATGTAACGGTTGACGAAGATAAATTTATCAACATCTTCAGTACACCGGTACACGAAGTGGGGAATTCATCCTCTCGCCATGTTGATTCGTCAAACATGTATACATTCTACCAAAGACACCCTTCTGAACACCATTGGACAAGAGATCACCCTTTAGAACAAGTTAATAGAAATCCTTCACAACCAGTCAGAACAAGACGACAACTAGAAACCGATGGTGAGATGTGTATGTTTACACTCACCGTGAGTCGCACATAACCAAAGAACATCAAAGACGCCATGGCTGATCATGCATGGATAGAAATGATGCAGGAAGAACTCCATCAGTTTAAATGACTAGAAGTATGGGAATTAGTCGACAGAACATTATGCAAAAATGCCATCAACATGAAATGGATCTGAAAGAACAAACATGATGAAGAGAACATTGTAATCCACAACAAAGCACGTCTTGTAGCTAAGGGATATAGTTAGGCGGAAGGAATAGATTTCAAAGAGTTAGTTGCACCCGTAGCTCGGTTGGAAGTAGTCAGGATATTCATTATGTATGTTGCACGCAAATCATTTCCTGTCTGCCAAATGGACATCAAGACAACTTTTCTTAACGGACCTCTGAAGAAAGAAGTGTACGTCAATCAACCAGATGGGTTCGTAGATCCACATCATCCTGACAACGTCTATTGTCTCAAGAAGGCATTATATGGACTCAAGCAAGCTCTAAGAGTGTGGTACGATGAACTCTCAAACTTCCTAGTATCCAAAGGTTTTTCCAAAGATTCTATTGATCCAACTATGTTTATAACCAAACATGGGGAAGACATATTATTGGTGCAAATTTATGTTGATGATATCATTTTTGGGTCTACAAACCCAAAGCTTTCTAAAAAGTTTGAAAAACTAATGCACAACAAGTTTGAAATGTCTATGATGGGGGAGCTGAAATTCTTTTTAAGAATTTAGATTTACCAATCCTCACGTGGTATCTTTATAAACCAAGCTAAGTATACACAAAAGATACTTAAAAGGCTTGGTATGACCTCATGTGATAGCATTGGTACATCAATGGCTATTAAACCTCTAGATGTTGACTTGAGTGGAACTTCCATTGACCAAACGAAATATCATAGCATGGTCGGGTCACTCATGTACTTAACAACAAGTAGACCAGATATTGTACATGCAACATGTTGTTGTGCTTGTTATCAAGCGGGATCCAAAGGACACCGGTTTCGAACTAACTGCTTTTTCAGATTCAGATCACGCGGGATGTCTTGACACACGCAAAAGTACTTCTGGTGGCATACAATTTCTAGGAGGTGATAAGCTAGTCAGTTGGTCATCCAAGAAGCAAGACTGTACTTCTATGTCAACAGCCAAAGCCGAGTATGTGTCTCTATATGCGTGTTACGCTCAAGTCCTCTAGATTAGAACTCAATTCACATATTATGGCTTTCACTTTGATAAAATACCTATGTATTGTGACTCAAAAGCAACCATAACCATCTCATGCAATCCGTTTCAGCACTCATGTACCAAGCACATTGATGTCAGATTTCACTTTATTAAAGAACAGGTTGAAAGGGATATTGTAGAATTATTCTTTGTCGGAACTGAATACCAGTTAGCTGACCTGTTTACTAAAGCTTTGTCGGAAGATAGGTTTAAGTATCTCATCAGATGACTTGGTATAAGACGTTTGACTCTAGAAGAACTGGAGGCTCTGGCAAATGAATTTGCTTGATATATCAAACATCAAACTTGTACATAATTATTCAAAAAATCAAACACAAAAATATAAAACCAAGAAAAACAAAATACAAAAATAGAAAATCTTTCCAAAAACAAAATACAAAATCTAAAAAATTTCAAAAATACCAAAAAGAATATTCTCGACATGTCTCTTGGAATCGATAACATTTACATACCTAGAAATCTCGATTAACATTGACACGGGTGTGTAAATGAAGTTCGAGCAAGAGTTTTAAACGTTTTAAAACATGTCCTTACAAATTTTTCTTGATAACTTATGTACATTTCGGTGCATAACTCGGACTTCAATGTAAGGAAAGTGTATCTTTAGAGATAACTTATCCTGTCAACGAGAAAGTCAATTTTCTCGGTCTTGAGCTATTATACAAAACATCCAAAGTGTTGAGCTCATGACAATGGCTTACAGTTACTTCAGACTGTAACCCGGACCCAAATGTCACGGGAGAGTTGTAACACAAAAAAACCAGGTTTTAGGTATTATATTATGAGAATGCCATTCGGTAAGTTTGACCACGACTTTTGTAAGTTTAAATGCGTTACATGATTGGTTAGTCAAACCCGATAGTCAAACTACAAGTATTAATATTATGTAAATGATTTTATAAAATACTATGTGGCACAAATATAAGAGAATGAGACTTAGGGGACCATTCTTGCCATATACGCAAACCTATAACTAACATAAGCTAGAATCCTCCTTGTCCTTCTAGACATTACTTGATGTGTCTTGTCTTTGTGGGTGTGTTATGGTGGAACGACACAAAAAAGAAAGAGGAGGGTAAACAAGATTTGTTAATTGATCATTGAAGGTGAATTGAGGTCCCAAATCAAGGAATAAGTTCATACTAATAATCCCTACAAGTAAGTGATCCCTAATCCTAGTTAAATTTGTAATTTAAGAATTAGGGTTCATATACCCATATTGGGGGGTTTTGGGTAATTGTGGTTTTAAACCAAGAATTAAGGTGTTTAAGAATGTGGGTTAAGGTAAATTAATGAATTAAGAACAAATAAATGATTTTGGGTTATGATCATATAATATTTAAGAGGGGTATTATGATTATAAATGAGTTAGAACACTTTAAATTATTATGTATATTAGGGTTGAAATTTGAGGATTTTGGTTATATGACCATGGTGATGATCATATAAGGATTTAAGATGCTTTGGGTGTGTAATTGGGTTATATAAACCCTTATTATGTATTGTTTTATGTAATAATAAATATAGTGATGATTATGGTTTAGGATGCAAGAATTGGAAGATGATGGTAAAGTTGGTAATTTAGCTTTGATTTAAGGTAAGTAACCTATTTATAATATGTTATGTGATGCGGTCGTCGTAGGACTTCTACAAGAAGTTTTACAACTCCCTAGGCAGAGCACCTAATCGTTGTAGTAGTAGTATAGGCAAGACTCGGGGGGTTGTTATCGTTCACTCGAGGAATAGGTTGGGAAGGCTTGATCACGGTCTAACAGAATTCTAAGGGTTGAGGGAAGATTATTTTTGTATTTTTATATTTTATAGAAAGCAAGTAAATCATATAATTGGAGAGGTGGTTGGTTTTAGCTATTAAACTAAATATAAATCTACGCTACTGGTGATAACAATAAGATAAAAGACTGTGTTTATTTAATCATGTATTACTCCCTAGATTGCTTCTCCTAGTGTTGTTGCCTTGTCACCCTTGTGATGATCTGTGTAACTATTTCCTAAGTCATGAACGAATTACACGAACCCGCCGTCTACTTAGTATTCCGCTAGAGCAACGCACACGTAAGGTAGTATGAAGACTATTACATGGCCCCTAGGAGTACACTAAGTGCATGTGAAATATATTAAAAGTGGATCAACCATATTAGGGGGCAAGGTAGTATGAAGACTGTTACCCGATGGTATCCTTTCTACACAATCATGTTTCCCTAGACATATCAACAGCGATACAGACAAAAGCTGGTTTTCTAGAGCCTAACATGCACATCCATCACAAGAAGCAACACCACTAAGATCTACATTCTAGGTTTCATACAATCATAAATAAACATAATAGAATGTTTAGCCAAGTATATTAAAGATAAAGCAATAACATAGATAGATCAAACAACACATAGACATATTTAATGATTAAATAAACCTTACTTGATTAAAATATGAGTTGGAGGAAGTATAATAGGGTTTTTAGGCCCTAAATTCGTCTCTAACAGCTGCTAAACGGACTAGGGTTCGTACCCTCTTTTTATTCTAAAGTTACACACTCAAAACCCGAAATTTGGGTTTGTATATACAGGAAAAACGCTGTGACGGCGTCCCGTTTTAATCGTGACGCCGTCATGAAAGAGAATATTCTAGATAATGGGTTGGGTCGTATGCTCTGACGCCGTCGTGGAATCTTGTGACGCCGTCTTGATCTTCGTGGTGACGGCGTCACGTTCTATTTGTGATGCCGTCTCCAGCCACTATAGAGAAATTCTTGATCAATGTTGGTGTAGGTCCGTAGTCTTGTCTGTTTCTTCTCCAAATGAGCCCAAGTCACGTGTAATTCTTCCAAATGCCTTTCAAATGAGAAATACATGAAAAGGAACGATTAAGTACCTATCTTAGGCATAAATGCATGATTTAGGGGGTTAAACGACCCCGAAAAAGTGATAAAATGACTGTTAGCCGTGTATTTATTAAAGTGATGGTCATTAAATATTCCCGAGCCTTGTATAAGTAAAACGTAGTTTACGGGAATTTAGTTAAGCTAGTTGGGCCTAGTTGTCGGGCTCAAGCCCATTTGTATTAAGAACCGGCCCAAAGTAAAGCCCACAAGAATAGTCCACTCTTGTAACTATATAAATCCCTCTCCACAGAGGGTGTTGCTTCTCATTTTTCTTTCAATGTGCTAGTAACCATTTTCTTTGTTTTTTACTTCTCTCTCTAGTTCTTTCTCTCTCTAAAATATTTTTTTCTTATTTTTGTGTTTGGTGATGAAATGATACACCTAACATGTGGTATCAAGAGCCAAGGTTGGGTTAAGTGATTTGTTTGTGATAACTTATTAGAGCTTATTGATTCGGCTTACTTTTTAATTTTTTTTTTCTCTTTTCTATTCGAATTTTTTTTCTCACTATAACTTTCATTATAATTTTTTTTTGGTATCATACGGCTTATTTGGGTTTCTTTCTTTCAACGTTTCTGTTTGAAAAAAAAAGAGTGATTTTTTTGTTTGGACTTCTACAGTAACTTGGTTCATTTGTTTCATTTGTTTATTAAGTCATCAAACGTGTTTTTTATTCAAAAAAAATTTGAAGGCTTATTTAGGTAGAAATGTCAAGCAAAAAACTTTCATTAACAAAAATCTTGCAACTTATTTGTTAGTTTTTTTAAAGCGTATATCATCCTTGTGGTTAGCATCTTTGTGGTCACGGCTTGGTTCAAACTCGATTGAAACAGGAGATAAAGCAACGTGCACATAAGGTGTTTGATGTTTTGTATGAACCGAACGAGTTTTTCATCTTCTTGAGCCGATCGAGTGATTTCTCTCAAGGACCGAACGAGTTTTTTTTGTTGTCTCAACCGAACGAGTGCATTCTCTTGGAGCCGACCGAACGCGTGATAGCATGTAGAACAAACAGCAAACATTTTGTGAAGTTCGAACTAGACAACACCTCAAGGTCAACCGATCCAGTGATCACACCTTCAGGACCGAACGAGCCACCAGCCTTGACAACCGATCGAGTAGAGGTAGTGGGAACCGAACCAGCCAACACCCTTAGTCGACAATCAGCCTAACTCCGATCTGAAACGCAGTGTTTTTCATAGTGAATTGCCGGAACGATCCACAAATCATTGAGGATCCGAACCATTGAAAAACAAGAAGGAGTTATCTGAACAAGCAAAATACCTTGTGCGCCGAACGGAACCAAATACCCCCTTTAGGTAATACCGAACATAAAAACCACAAAATTCTACACGTTTAAGTTTCGTTACGGATTTTCGGTTTCGAGTGACGTTGCTCTATGGGTCTTAAGACTTATATCATCGTGTTCGTGACATCGTTTCGATCAACGCGGTATATTCGGTTATCATCGACGATAACCGTCACGATGCTCAGCCGAGATCCATATTCTTAGTCGGTGTTTTTGTTTAATATCAAAACGAAAAAGACGATTTCATTCAAGGAGGGAAAAACATTCTTTATTAATACAATTTGGATATTTGCATAGTTTAGTCCCTGGACTTCATGCTCCATTCATCAATCGTCCTTTAGTGATTTATTAATCCTTGTTGTTGCATTAACTTTACACAGTTTGTCCTTATTCTCTTTCAAATTCAGCCCATTTGTCCTCAAAAGTGAATCATAATTGCACCGTTTGTCCTTAATTGAGTTTTAATCAACCGTTAATCATTTCAAGCTCAAAATTTGTGCACCGTCCATCGTTTTAAGCTCACAAATCGTTAACGAAAGTTCAAATTCTTCATTTCAACAACGATTTCAACAACATCAGTTCTATTTTCCCGTTTTTTCTTGATTTAGTAAAATCCCACGAACCACTCACGTGTTTTCTCGGTTTAGTCAAGATTTGTAAAATCCCGTGAAATAGTTTTCCACCACAACAACAAATCACTTTACCCACTAAAGATCCTTGTTTATCATTTCACATCACTTTTGCAATGTCGACTCAACAAGACATCAATGCTTTTAGAGCACACGATTGCAAAACACACAGATCTTTGGCATTATTGAAAACACTCAGGACACTTTTCAAACTAGATCACTCATCCTCATTTACCTACATGTCCAAATCCACAACCCAATCAACAACTTTGTCTACAATCTTCATTCAACATGAACTACCTGCAACATCCAATGCAAAATCCAGGAGATATCTCAAATCCCACGACTGCATTTAACATGGCACTTGCACTCATGGCTAAGGCATTTACTCTAAACGATACCACTCCAACAAACAACAACCAAAGAAGTTCATCAAACCCTAGCAACATGCAGATTGCACAACCGGGTATGAATATGGATCATGTCAGAACAATATGCTAACGGTTGAAGGTAATGTCGGGAAACAGTTTAGACCCGATGTAATCCATAATGTTTGGGGAATCGGGTTTGTTATAAATGCAAATTCTGCCTTCTTTCAGTCTGAATCCGGGTTGTTCAGAATGTTGGTAATCAGAATGGGCACTAGTGTTGTTTCGAAATTGCAAATCAGCATGGGATGAAATGTTGTTACCACCGGCTGAGGTTTAATTGGTATGTTTATAAATGGTAATACGATATGTTGTTAAAACTGTCAAGAGAGGATCATTTTGCCAGCAACTGCACTGTAAAGCCAAAGGAACTAGATGCTGCTTATTCTTCAGAACAGATGCAGATTGATCAAAAGGAAGAAGCAAGGGATTCAACTATTTGATGGACATTTGATTTCGATGGCTGTTGCAGGTGCTGGTAAGGAAAATAAGAGAGCAAAATGTGAACTGCCTTTAGAGAATTAATGCAGCATGCATCGTCATCTGGTTACTCAGTCTGACAAGCTCCCGTATATGACTCAGACGGATCAGCTGAGGTACATTCATTCTGAAAATTGTTATTAATAATGATATATTCATATGTTTACTTAAGATGGCAGTATATGAGGTACTCGATACCCATTCTGAACCACACCAAGTACAACAGATTGCATAGTAATGTCATTTATGTGGGTTTCTAGTATGGAACAAAGTGGTGGGAACAGTAGAACAAACATTCCTGCAATATTTTGAGGAAACAACGTGATTTGTATTTTGAATCATTTATATAATTATTTAGCAACTGAAGTTGAGAAAGTCAATTTTGGTAATCGCAAAATTGACGAGGGAAACAAAATGACTGAATTGACCATCTGAGCTTGCTAGGTATAAAAATCAAGAAAAGTGTTTGAAATTAGTCAAGAAAAAATATGACAAACTTGAAGATGTTATCTAAAGTCTATTTATCAAGAACAATGTCTTACATAAAAAAGATAAATCCTCTTCACTTAGTTTCGGTAAACAAATAACGGACTTGAATGAGGAAATTTCAATTTAAGTAAATAACTTCTTTCATCAGAAAAATCAAACTGTTTCTTCGTCTTCTTGTAAGAAAAGAAAAAGGTTTGAAGTATGATTTCAAAATACGTAAAGACGAGCTTCTTGATAAACCTAATTCAAATTGTGAATCAGATAAAGGAATTAGATAAATATTTTGGTTTTATATTGGGTCAATCGATCAACGATTGACATGCTTTCACTATGCAGATGTTTTACCACACCGAACAGAAATGGTTTGGGTTTCAAAATCTCTTTTATATCAAGCAAGCTCAGCGGAAAACAACAGAGTTTGTATAATGGCAATATGTTATTGGAAAAAGCATGATATCCTGCGTGCTTTCGATGCGGGGAAGAGACACTGCAGCTTGCTCAAAGAGGTATGTACTAAAATGAAACAATTGAACAAAGAAATAAAACCGGCAAATTATGCAAAGATTAATCATCTTTCGGGGGGTTTTTGTTTTCTCAACGGCCAAAAAGTCAACTAAGAAGAGGTGTTCTTTTTGAATACTCCAAATCGGCACTATTTCATAATCGATTCATTTACCAAATGAAGGAATTTTCGGATGATCTACTCCAAGTGTTGCACGAATATGTCTAAATGACGGTAAAAAGCACCATTGTTGTGACTTCTGTAACGTGTTGTCAAACATAGAATGACTTTAGATACTCACAATTGGTCGTCTTCTGCTCACCAAGAGATTCACAAAATTTTAAAAGAAGAAATTTTCCCTATCGTCAACCAAGTTGATGCTAGACTTCAAAATTTTGAAATTCAATTTTTGAAAGAAAAGAAGCAGCCAAATTTGTTTGAGACGTTAAAAGCTCTTGAAAAGAAGCTGATAATCTTTGCTAAGCACAATGCATTGGCATTGGATAAATCGAACGTTCTTTGAGAGCAATTGTTAGTCAAGATATTGTCTATTGTTGCAAAATCCAACAGTTGTAGATTCATCGAATCTCCAAACTGGCATGACCGTACGACTCAAGATCGATTGAAAATTGTATCATTAAAAAGGTGAATGAATATGCTAAACTTTGGACTGATTGGTACAAAAAGATGTGAAGTATGCAAAATATGACAAAATTTTTCGTTTACGATAAAGCTTATAAATGAATTGCAAACAAATGATTCGAACGGTTGCAAGTCAGTTGGAGATCAAAAGGGTAAAGTAAGGATACTCTCCATGTGTATCTAAAATACCCTTGATCCTTTTGTTCTCAGAAAGAAACTAGAAATAAGAATGTATAATTAAGTTTCAGGTTTGAAATTATGCAAAAGAAAATTGCTATCTTAAGACAACATACAAAAACCTGTTTGACTCTATCAAAGTAACCTGATCAAACCAAAGCTATATTGACTTCTTTTAAGATAAATTTACATGACACAAATCTATGGGAAAATCTATGTTGAGAGCTCAGTTGTATGATAAGGTTTTTGATCCAAACAGGACACCAACAAAGGTACGAGTGCGAATACTAAGTTTGCAAAGCAATCAATCTTGGGAAAACTACCTTCTTCTTCTAGACCCAAAACTGTATGCTGTAAATCTCTACCTAACTCTACGGCTTTTCCCACGTTGGTGTGACGAATGCTTTGTCTAATCAAGTCACTTCAAACTCGGGTTCCTTCTCTCTCGTGAATCAACTGTTGATGAACAATGAAAGAGTGATTGCTTCAGGTATCTTTAGGGATCAATCCTCTTAAAGCTACTAGGCTAGATAACTCTAGTGCTAACCAAACATGTAAAAACAAGCGTTAGGACAAAACCAATCATTGTTTCACAACCTCATGTCATCACTAAAGAACGATTGTAAATTCCAAAACAACGGTTTCTCTCCTAAAGAACATCCGAAGCCACCTACTTGGGACCAGAAGACAAAGCCTTTAGAACAATCCTTAAGAGTGAAAAGGTCCCTTTTAAGTCTAAGAGTGGTTGCCTCTCAAATAAAGTTTAGAGGAAAATAGAAGAAATCAATGGAGTTTACAATCTTATTCAATATCGAACCATACGTCAAGCTGAATGTAATAAAATTAAGTTGCTATTCGTAATGAAAAAAAAATCTGATGTTATTTGTGCTAACATGTAAGCAATGATCTAATTACCGCTAATCTGATGATTGTGTGCGTCAGTATGTGAATGGCATAAATCTAGAAAAGAAAAACCAACAGTGATAAATGTTTTCAAAAAGTGCAAATCACAGAAACATAGGCTCAGGTCTGGAAAAACAAAAATGTATATAGGGTCAACGAAAGATTTGGTTACCTAAGCCTAGTAAACCTAGATCTTGCCTTAGGTGGTCACCAACTGGAAGATTTTTTGACCTTAAAGGAAAAATAATCACGTCTAGTGAATCTGAGAGTCAATCTGACTTCTCTAAAGGTGATAATTCATTTACTTCTAACCCTCAGGAACCGATCAGAAAACGGTTTCCAAGTTTAACTTTCTCTATGACAGGTTGTCAAAATTGGTTTGATACTCTGCTAATTCCACTGCTTTCTGAGTATAAATCAAAGGACAAAGCATCTCATGGAGACAATGAATGTGACACTTGATGAGCTTTCAGCAATGGTTTGCTATTAAATGACAGATAACAACCGTCTTCAAATAAAAGGAAAATGTACGTGTCAGTGCGTTTATCCTTAACAACGAAAAGAGAAATCTTTTCGGTCTTGAGCTAGTATCAAAACATTCAAAGTTTGTTAGATCAAGTAATGGCTTGTAATCAAATGGCAGTGTTGCAACCCGTCTTCAAAGAAAAAGGGAGGTACGCTTCAGTGCGCTTTTCCTTAAAAGAGAGAAATCTTCTTGTTTTCACTTCAGTGGATATGATAGTCATGACGTCGATGGAGAGTTGGAAAGTCTATTCGGTTCATTTGTTCGATGAATTATTTCAATATGGAGAAAATCAAGTTGTTTCAAAGTCTTCCGATGTTACTACTGCTGATGTATTCGATAAACGTCAACAACAACAAGATTCAACTTCATCTACTTCATCTCTAGCATCAACTATCTCCGCTGATGGAAACTTCGACTTGTAAATATTTTTTATCTTTCTCTTTATTTTGATTTATAAATATGTTGAAAAAAGAAATACAAAAATATAAAACCAGGAAAAAAAATACAAAAATATAAAACTATAAAAACAAAATACAAATCAGACAATTTTCAAAAAATACAATAATATAATCTTCTTCGACATGTCTTCTCGACATTCGATAACATTTGCGCAACCAAGCAAAATGTTGATTAATATCTACACGGGTGATAAATGAGTTCGCGCGAGCGTTTTAAATGCTTTCAAAACATGTCCTTTCACTTTTTCTCTACGACTTCTAAGTAAATGTCAGCTTAGGCTCAGTCTCCTAAAAGAACAGGATAAATGTTCATTATGTCCATTTATCCTACACAACGAGAAGTTCATATCTTCTCGGTCTTGAGCAAAGTCATAAAAATATTCAAAGATTTGAATGCTCAAGAGAAGTACTAAGGAAAATGATGGTAAATAAGATATATCTCTCATATTTTCCTGTTGAGCATAATTTTTAAGATATTTTCAAAAAGATAATTTTAAATTCTTCAAAATTGTGTTTCTACCCATATTTTTTACCACCGTTTTTACGTGCTCAACAAACTCCCACTCCAGTTATCAATCTATTATATAATTAAGGGAGAGTTATAATAGTATGATTCATTCTGCAAGCACTGTTTCTTGGTTCTCCCAGCTTAGTTAGGCTCATCGTGAATCCGGACATTAACTTCGTTTTTATTTCACTATGTAAAAATTGTAAAAACATATGCAATTTTGAGGGGAGAATAGTGAATTTAAAATGTGATCAATACGAAATAATCAAACGGATCGATCGTCAAATCTATAAGTACGTTCCCAAACCTCGCATCGTGCTTAACTTCTTTCATAATTGGTGCATATGTGGTAGGGGGAGCTTTTGGTAAACTCTGGAAAAAACATCAATGTGGCTAAAATGATTTCTCGAAACACGTGATTGTTTTTATCAAATGGTTTTTATGATCTCCATGGCATATCTCAAAGATCGACCAACTGTTATTTTCAAGGAGTTATAAGGGGTTAAGGTTAGGTATATTGTTCATGATCAGACAGAACCGGAGGGATCTACCCAGGAACACCTCCATTAGATAGAGTTAGAAGTTCCTAGGGTATGATTGGAAAAAGGGAAGTAAAGTGAGTTAAAGGAATTGTGCATCCGATGAGATGGAGCTCACAGTGCTGGAACAGAACAACAACTGGTACTAGTCATGAAGTCTCGTTGTAAGCACTGAACGGGGTTGAGAATAAAAAAGAATTGTAAGGATGTAATAAAGCGAAAAATTTCCCCGTATAATTGTGATCATAGTAAAATATGTTGATGAAAATTCTTGGGTTGTTATAGTATAGGGGGATGACGAAGGAATGCTAGGTGATGAGTATTGTGGGCTAGAAAAATAGCTAAGAGAGGTGGAAGGGTGTGGAGAGGTCACGGCTGCCAAGGGGTGACAAGGAGGTGTCTAGAAGCCTTGGAGCTTAAGGGTGGTGATGGAGGTGCTTGTAAGGTGCTAGGGTGGCTGCTAGGTGATGTCATGGTGATGCAAGGGAGGTGCTTGAGGTGCTTGGTTGCTTAAAATGGGTAAAAATGAAGTAAAAGGGGTGTCGGGTTCATTTTATTTCGGGTTAGGGTTTAGGGTTTTAATTTCAAGTTAGGGTTAGGGTTTAAGATAGTTTAGGGTTTAGGATTAGTGTTAGGATTAAGGTTTAGGGTTTAGGATTAAGGTTTAGGGCTTAGTTTTAAGATTTAGGGTTTAGTTTTAGGTTTAAAGTGAAATTAGGGTTTTAGGGTTTCATTTAGGGTTTAGGGTTTTAAAATGTGGATTAGGGTTAAGATTAAGGATAGATTAGGGTTTAGGAGTCATGCATTAAGTGCTTGTACCTTGTGTTAAAGTGGTAGTAAGAAACTAGAATGAATTTGGAGGTAAAATGACCTAGTTTGACTTTCTTGCATTATTGACTTGTACATTGAGCTTTAGAAAGTTGTAACTTGATTTAGGAGGGAAAAGATATTCAAATGTGGTGCTATGATACTTGTACACATGCTTTAAAGGTTTGTACATTCATTTTATATGTATACATTACATATAATTAGGGTTTTGATGTAAACGTTAACGTTTAATGCTTGTTTTGAAATAACGTTTTGAAAAGTACGTTAAATGGATAATGTACTTGGTAAAAATGATATTAGGATATAGACTTGACATATTAGGATGTTTACATGATATAAACATAGATAGAGATGGAATTGGTAGGTTGCGTGAGCTTATTTACTTTAGAGATGCAAGTTACGTTGCATAATGAGATAAAGCAAAAAAAATTCCCTGTAAAAAGGTGGTATATAAAGTGCATCTAATTTAATAGATGGATATTACAATGCATCTAATTTAATAGATGGATAATTACATTGATGAAAATTACAGGTTGTTATATCTAGCCAAGGTCAAAACTTATCTCTAAACCCAGTATGAATATACTTTCAACATACCATCAAACGAAAGTATTTATTTGATCTTAATCCGGATTTACGTTGTTCCTAATCACGTAACGGGGTTTTACTCCCTTATTGGTCAAACTATGTCAAATGTTACTTTGCGTAAACGCATCATTTCTCGTTATAAGATATGTTGTTAGCCGTGTTTTTATTAAAGTGATGGTCATTAAATATTCCCAAGCCTTGTATAAGTAAAACGTAGTTTACGGGAATTTAGTTAAGCTAGTTGGGCCTAGTTGTCAGGCTCAAGCCTATTTGTATTAAGAACCGGCCCTAAGCAAAGCCCACAAGAATAGTCCACTCTTGTAACTATATAAATCCCTCTCCACAGAGGGTGTTGCTTCTCATTTTTCTTTCAATGTGCTAGTAACCATTTTCTTTGTTTTTTACTTCTCTCTCTAGTTCTTTCTCTCTCTAAAATCTTTTTCTTATTTTTGTGTTTGGTGATGAAATGATATCCTAACAAGTGGTATCAAGAGCCAAGGTTGGGTGATAGTGGTTTCGTTGTGAGCTCTTTCAAGCTTTGTGATTCACGTGGCTCATTTTTGGGCTTATATGTGTTAAAATCTCTCAAATCTTTCTCAAGAATCTGTTTTTCACATTGTTGTTGCATTTGACAAATATTAAAACGTGGCCTAGCTGTTTTTTTCTTCTTGTTTCTTTTATTAGTTTTTTTTCGTTTTAGCTTGTCTCATCTTCTTTCTTTATGTGATATCTCAACTTATAATAAGCTTATTAGTTACTAGTATTTGTAGTGTTTTTTTTCCCGTGGCTTATTGTGGTTGAAAGAAGCTTATCAATAAGCATTTTTCTGGTTGGTCTTTCGTGTAATCAAGGCTGAAACGAAGAGAAGAAGAAGGTGCGGTCAAGGTGTTTGATGTATTGCTTGAACCGATCGAGTGAAACCGAACGAGTGCTCTTTCAACGACAAACCGAACGAGTCACTCTCCTTTTGAAGCCGATCGAGTGATTTCCATCACAGACCGAACGAGTGTTTCTTTAATTGAGTCGAACGAGTTTAACCCTTCAGCAACCGAACCAGTTTTTGTAAAGGCCACCGAACGAGTTTGTTTCTTCTTCAGCCGATCCACTTAAAATTTTCAAATCACCGAACGAGTGAAATTTTCAAGGAGCCGAACGAGTCTCACATCAATAACAATCGAACTAGTTTTTTATATAAGCACCGAACGAGTATCCCTCAAGTAGAACCGAACGAGACATTTTTCAAATAACCGAACTAGTTAATCAATTCATGGAACCGATCGAGTAAAAGTCCCTTTGCAATCGAACTAGTTTCTTCATGTTTTTAAATAGTTTTCGGTTTTTCGGTTTTGAGTGTCGGTAAACGACGGGACATAAGACTTATATCATCGTGTTCGTGACATCGTTTCGATCAACGTGGTATATTCGGATTTTACCGACGATAATCGATCGAGTTCAAAAGATCACAAAATTAGAATCGTGCATTATTTTACAATTTCAAATGGAGAAGAACTAATAACAGAGGGAAAACGTGTTTATTTATTTAATAAGAATTCGATTTTGACAACTTAAGCCCCTGGACTTCATAACTACTTATTCCCTCGTCCTTTAGTTGTTTAATAACCCTCTTTGTTGCAACAAATTTACACCGTTAGTCCTTCTTCTTTGAAAACAGCCCGTTAGTCATTTAAAGTGAATCGTTTGTGCACCGTTCATCGTTTTAAGCTCACAAATCGTTAACGAAAGTTCAAATTCTTCATTTCAACAACGATTTCAACAACATCAATTCTATTTTCACGGTTTTTCTTGATTTAGTAAAATCCCGCGAACCACTCACGTGTTTTCTCGGTTTAGTCAAGATTTGTAAAATCCCGTGAAATAGTCTTCTACCACAACAACAAATCACTTTACCCACTAAAGATCCTTGTTTATCATTTCACATCACTTTTGCAATGTCGACTCAGCAAGACATCAATGCTTTTAGAGCACAACGAATTGCAAACACACATGATCCTTTGGCATTAATGGCAAACACTCAGACACCGTGTCACCCAGATCACTCATCACTCATTACCTACATACAACATCCACAACCCAACAACAACTTTGTCCCACAACCTTCATTCAACACGAACTACATGCCACAACCAATGCA
>BQNB010066528.1:3709-34528 GCA_026074375.1 Tanacetum coccineum
TTTTTGTACGTTTTTTACGTTCTTATACGTTTTTGTACGTTTTCATACGTTTTCGTCCGCTTTCGCACGTTTTCGTACGCTTTCGCGTGTTTTCGTCTGTTTTCGCGCGTTTTCGTTCTTTTTTAGACGTTCTCGCACGTTTTCTTATGTTCTCGCACGATTTCTTACGTTTTCGCACGTTTTCGTCCGTTTTCGCACGTTTTCATACGTTTTCGTCTGTTTTCACACTTTTTCTTCTGTTTTCGTCCGCTTTCGCACGTTTTCTTTTGTTTTCACACGTTTTCGTCCATTTTTGGACATTTTCTTACGCTTTCAATCGCATTTGCGTGTTTTCGTCGGCTTTTGCGCGTTTTCGTCAGCTTTCGCGCGTTTTCGTCTGTTTTCGCACGTTTTCGTCCGTTTTCACGCGTTTTTGTCTGTTTTTAGACGTTCTCGCACGTTTTCTTATGTTCTCGCACGATTTCTTACGTTTTCTTTTGTTTTCACACGTTTTCTTTCGTTTTCACATGTTTTCGTCCATTTTTTGACATTTTCTTACGTTTTCGCACGTTTTCTTACGTTTTCGCACGCTTTCGTCTGCATTCGCGCGTTTTCGTTCGCTTTCGCGCGTTTTCGCCAGCTGATTTTGCGCGTTTTCGCCAGATTTTGCGCGTTTTCGTCCATTGATTTCAGACGTATTATGGTCGTTGAGACGTCTAGCATTAACAATCGTTCTTCCGTTTTCATACGCTATCTATCACTGATATTATACCAAAAACTCTAAACCTCTAACCACTAAACCCAAACCCTTAACCACAAGTATAATAACACAAGTGGCATGTACATAAACTTTAAGATCTATACCAAAACCCTTAAACCCCTAACTGCTAAACCCTAAACCCTTAACCACTAGGTATAATATCACAAGTGACATGTACATAAACTTTAAGATCTATACCAAAAACCCTAAACCCCTAACCACTAAGTATAGTATCATAAGTGATATATACATAAACTTTAAAATCTACACCAAAAACCCTAAACCCCTAACCACTAAAACATATACCAAAAACTCTAAACCACTAAGCACTAGATACAATATGACAAGTGATGTATACATAAACTTTAAAATCTATACCAAAAACCCTAAACCCCTAACCAGTAAACCCAATACAAAAAACCCTAAACCCTTAACCACTATGTATAATATTACAAGTGATGTATACATAAACTTTTAAACCTATACCAAAAACCCTAAACCCCTAACCACTAAACCCTATACCAAAAACCTTAAACAACAAACCACTAAACGCTATACCAAAACCCTAAACCACTAAACTCGATACCAAAAACCCTAAACCCCTAACCACTAAACCCTATACCAAAAACCCGAAACTCCTAACCACTAAACCCTATACCAAAAATTAAACCCCTAACCATTAGGTATAATATCACAAGTGATATATATACATAAACATTAAAATCTATACCAAAATCCCTAAACCCTATACCAAAAATCCTAAACCTTATACCAAAAATCCTAAACCCCTAACTACTATGTATAATATCACAAGTAATATATACTAAACATTATACCAAAAACCTAAACCCTTAACCACTAAACCCTATACCAAAAAACCTAAACACCTAACCACTAAACCCTATACAAAAACCCTAAACCCCTAACCACTAAACCCTATGCCAATAACCCTAAACCCCCTCCCTAACCACTAATCCCTATACCAAAAACTCTAAACCCCTAACTACTAAACCCTATACCAAAAACCCTAAACCCCTAACCAATAGGTATAATATCACAAGTGATATATACATAAACTTTAAAATATATACCAAAAACCCTAAACCCCTAACAACTACCCTATACCAAAAACCTAAACCTCAAACCACTATGTGTAATATCACAAGTGATATATATACATAAACTTTAAAATCTATACCCTAAACCCTAAACCCCTAACCACTAAATCCTATACCAAACCCCTAAACCCCTAACCACTAACCCTATACCAATACCTTTATAAAGTCAGATTCACCCGTGGCTTAACATTTATTACCCCTGACATTATAGTATCACCAGTGATAAATAAATAATAATAATATCTCATGTGATAAAGTAATATAATATGACATTACTCATGGTATTCCACATATAATTAATATCACATGTGATAAAGCAATATAATGTGGCACGTAAACTAATAATAATTTTGAAATACTCAACATGTAATCAACCTTAAGATCACTGAGATATTATACTGTTAGTAGGATTAAAAGGGTTAAAACATTGTTTTGTGAGAAAATAGTATTTTAATTTAATTTTCACAAATTATGTTTGATATATGGTTAGAATGAGTCAAACCATATATGAATCGGTTAGTGATGAAAACCCAACTTGACTGTAGTGCTCCTACCTCTCGAGTTTAATGGGTAATAACGAAGTCACAATCGATAGAAGATGCTATCAACGAATTGACTTATGTATAGCAAAGATATCACGGTGTTGCCGAGAATGAGGATGAGATTATTCTCTTAACAAAGCTTATGAGGCGTCTAAAGCAACAAATAGTTAAATGTACTTTGCCGTAATATAACCTAATAGGTGGTGGCCCCCTTAAATGTGAAGAGTTGTGATTTCTCTCTTAGAGGGTTATGAAACAGGATTTAAGCGCATGGCCATATTCACGCTCAGTTTGAGAATGAGATGGTTAAAATGGGAAGTGTGTAGAAGTGTGTTGTGTGAGATCATTAAGGTTTAGTGGTTTAATTCCTTAGGACACCATTGAATCGATTTTACTTTACATGCTTCAATAAAAAAAGGGGTGGGGGGGGGGGGGGGGGGGGAGGGGAAGGGGGGGAGAAAATGGTATATACAAAAGTTTAAATTGTAATACATTTCATGACACAACCTATTAGAGTAGTAGAAACTTTCTAACCTGGTGGGGGATTGTTGGAATTTTATAATAAGGTTGGCAAGTTTAAAATGATGAAGCATAATGTACAATCTCTATATGCGTAGGATCTATGTACATTTTGTGTTGCTTGTGGTACATCATGTTTAAGTAGTAACCATCAAGATGAAAGTGTGTGTGTGGGCTAAAAATCAACTAGAAAATAGGAGTATGAGGAGATTCGGATGGCAGCCATGACTTGCAACCAACTAAACCACCATCTCCTAATTTCTTGCCCATGATAATTGTTTCTTTTGGTCATGTTTACTGGGTTGATATTAAGCTATAAAAAGATGTATTTGTGAACACTTTTTATGAACCAAAAAGCACACAGGGACACTAACAAAAGGGTTTTACCACTCTTGTGTTCTAACATACTTGTCAACTAGTTTTCTACCCCGCCATTATCATTATGTTGTTATCATATGCTGGTGATCAACGACATTGCGTCTGCATTAAATCCTGGGGTCCGTTACGCAAGAGGCTTGCAGCAAATTGAGCGCGTAAACACCTTTTAAGGACAGGGAGTTTGATCTCGTCCGGAGCTCTTTAACGGTTAGTTTTCTCGTGTTCTACAGAAATGTCCATAACAAGGTTGCGTGTTTTTATTGATCGATCAGGTTCATATTTAACACTCTTATTTCATTAATGTTGTTTGTGTTGATTCGAGTTTCATTGTGCTTATAAGACTCTAGATGGTGTTTATGGAACAACCTTAAACAACATGTTATAATTACTGAGATCACATATCTAACAGTTGATTGGTTTTACAATATATAAAAATATAGAAACTTTTAACTTCTAGGCTGAAGCCCAATATATGATGGGCCGACCCACAAGAACCAAATACAAAGACAATGACAAAAACCTTGAAAAAATTTAGATATTAAACAACTGAAAGAAAGCGTGATTCGAAAAAAGCCATTTTCTTAGTTTTATTGTGTCAAAACAAAGGTCATTTTGCTTGTGAGCTTATGAAGATAACCATGAATGAATGGATAGCTAACATTGAACATCTATACCAAAATGCTTGTATTTCACGTATAAAGATCTTTACAGTTGATCCGCGTACCTGTTATCATAATATAATTGTCAGCTGCAATACAAATTTATGAATCTCTTTTGGTTTAGTTCATCAAAAGATCGCCTTTTCTCAAATGTATCTAGCGATACACAAATTTGAAAATTTATCAATACAGAAACGTTTAAATTTTGTCTCAGTGTCATGTAATATTTTAGACGCTAAAACATCAACAAAATAATGACTTTGAAATGAAATTTGAACTTACATAGTTATTATCCGAAAATAGCGTGTGCTCCTATGTCAAATGATAAGTGCTTACCTTACTATTTTAGTTTCTTCCAAAATAAATATCCATCTCTAAGTTTTTGTAAATCAAAACACTTTTAAAAATTTAAATTGGGATCGTAGATGAAGGCTGAATATGTAATGCAAGTTTTATGAATATGTGTGTTTACAATGTACACTCGCAGTGGTCGGTCAACCGGCCGAGTCGTTCCTGCGCCGATCGAGTCGCCGCCACTGTGAAGCAAAGGTCGTTGTGGGTCGGCCTTGTGCAAAAGAAGAGAACTCGTCGTAGATATCAAAAATTAAATCTAACCGTTGTATATTATAAAAAAGAAAAAACTTTTTAAACTTTTAAAATTTAAACCCTTTAATACTATAAATATTCCATTCTTTTTTGCATAAATGGTCCCTGTGGTCTTCCAGGTTTAACGGAAATGGTCCCTCATCTTTTTTTCTCGGATCCTCTCCCCATGGTTTTGACCCATATCGGGTTTGGTCCCTTGACCGATATTTCCGTTAGTTTAACCGTTAAATGAGGGACCATTTCCGTTAAACCCGACAGACCACAGGGACCATTTAATCATGCATTTAACGGTCACACTAACAGAAATATTGATCAAGGGACTAAACCCGATATGGGTTGAAACCACAGGGAGAGGATCCGGAAAAAAAAGTATAGGGACTATTTCCGTTAAACCTGGCAGACCACATGGACCGTTTATGCAATTAACTCATCATTTTATACACAAATTCAAACCTTTCTATTATACTTCTCATCTTTATTTACAATGTCTAACGATTCGGCTTTCGTCTTAAAACCTCATCATAAGGCTAAGATGACTGATAACCCGACATGGATAACAACCGAAGAGATCGCATTGTGTAAAGCTTGGTGCTACGTGTCAGAAAATAGAGGAGACGCAATGATGAGGGGTTTTTGATTAGAGGTTGTTGCTTACTTTCAGAATGAAATGAGGGAGAAGATCCGAGGATAGGA
The DNA here is from genome assembly GCA_026074375.1 of Tanacetum coccineum. Classification (NCBI taxonomy): domain Eukaryota; kingdom Viridiplantae; phylum Streptophyta; class Magnoliopsida; order Asterales; family Asteraceae; genus Tanacetum; species Tanacetum coccineum. The sequence goes on from BQNB010066528.1 coordinate 8,964, forward strand.
TGCCATCATCGCAAAATGTGTAGTATATTGGATATCATAACACAATGAATGATCTAGGGGTTGGCTATGTTATCTAGAGAGAAAAGTACTTTCTATGGAGAAACTCCCATATGTATGTGTATAATAAAATGAACAACCTAATCCCCCTACCCAAGCTGGCAAGTGGTAATAGAATATACTGTTTTGTGCCCCTAATGGCTATGGAGTGGCAAACATATGTGGGAACAGACCCGGTCCAACACCATAGGGTGAGTCAAACTTTCATAGACATTGATTATTAAAGCTACGAGCTAACCTATGCTAGACATTACATGGGGTGACCGAGTCTTTTACATAGATTTTCATAATCCTAACAATCTCCCCCTAAGGGAGGTCACCCCAGAAAATACAAATTGAATCCTAGCATGGACCAACATGACGAGTAAAACAACGTTCAGACAAAGGAAGTGATCCAGATAACACCTTTCCATCAGTAGGAGCGGTAATCATAGCTCACGCATTCCCTTGCTTTTGGTTATTCTGCGAAGTTTGGCGTGAGTTGTCCATATGATTGCTCTTACCACTACTATTCCCACTTTGATAGTTCTCCCACTTTCGCTTCTTTCCTTCCAGAATCCTTTCATCTCTAGCTTGCGATTTTTGTTCCATCAACTTATGAGACATACGCACGGCTTTGTTTAGGTTAGCATGCTTAGAAAAAGTGACTTCACCCTTGATGTTATCAGTCAATCCCCAGATGTAAGCATCAACCTTCACTCTTTCCGGTTCAACTATTCTCGGACATATCAAAGCTAACTCATTGAACCTCTGAGTATAAGAAACAATGTTATACTCCTTGACCTTCAAGTTCCACAGTTCGGGCTCCATTCTTTGAACTTCTTTTATTAGACAAAACTCTGCAGTCATCAACTATTTCATTTCAGTCCAAGGCATTTGGTTCACAGTCTCTAAACCAGCGTTCCACCAAGTCAAAGCAGGTCCTTGCAGTGTTGCAGCAGTAAACATAACCTTCTTTCCCTCTGCGCATTCACTGATTCCAAAAATACTCTCAGTTTTCTCGAACCATCTTTGTAATTCGACAGCTCCTTCAGTACCGTGAAAAATAGTAGGATTACACTTTATAAACCCAGCAAAAGTGCACTCATGAATAGCAGGTGCGACATCTTGACCCATAACTGATCTAGATCCTCTAGCATCATTTCTAGCATTCGCATGTCTAGCCCGCTCAGCAGCGATAGCAGCATCGATACTTTCCTTGATCATAGAATAGCAACTTAAGTCAAAGGTGCAAACTTTGGAGGCATGATTCTGTCACGTCACACAGAAAACAATCTGATAAGCATTCATAACATGGTACAATGACAAATCAATCACAACAACAGTCACATAACATCAAGTAGTAATCAAAAGATAGTCTTCATCACAAAAGAGTTAATACATAGTTGCATTGTTTCATGAAATGATACAAATCGTTACAACCAATAGCACTAATTCTACTAACTGAGGATTCAGTTTAGTGATTACACAATAAAGATACCACAATTGAAACTAAACTACTAAGATGATTTCCCTCGTGATTCTTTCGTAGCACGCTCCTCATCCTTAACCGGAACCTCGATGGTCTCATTCAGTCTTTCTTCAAACACAAATCCCCTATGGATCATCTCTTAATAGAACTCATGAGCTTGAACTCTAGTCTAATAGAGATCTCTCTCGACTCGTTCATTCTGCATACGAAGGAATGTGTTGCTAAACCTTGCTTCTTCAAGTTCCTTATTCAATTTCTTACACTCAGCTTTGTCTTCAGCATTACCAAGCTTTTCAACCAGCTTTTCCATTGCAGCCGTTCCTTGCTCCACACTAGAACACACTTCATTACCCAAATCCAAAATCAACTTACCGTAATACTCGTCCTTTGCTTTTCCTTTCTTCTCGACCAATGCATGTGCTGTCTCGCGACCACACAGGCGTCTTGAAAATTACAATCAGACCACACAGAGATTTTAAATGTCCCTCCTCATGAGACCAGGCAATAGACCATTACTGTCCTCTCGAAGGAAAGGGGCAGTAGACGACTCACCTACCTCATGGGCACTAGCAGGAACAGTCTCATCCTCAGACTCAATCGTGTTCTCAACCTCAATCACATCCTCAGGCTCTGACTAAGAAGCAGGCGATGGAGGATTAAGAGGATCCATCTCTTCACTAAAGGATATGACAACTCCGGCTCATTTCGTCTTCCTGATGTCGACATCCATATATCTTTCACTTCTGGGGTTCTTCTTCTTCCTCAAATTCTTCCTATTCTAGGTCCCCGTCTTCATCCACTAAGACGGGTTCAGGAACAACAGGAACATCATCGTGTTGATTCGGCTCAACAACGGTTACATCATCCACATGATCGAGAGGAATTACGTTCACCATGATAATATAGAAAATATCATATAATACTTACTTAGCGTATCACTTCTTATTCTTATTTGAACACTATTATCAAAATAACAGTTTGCATAAAAGCGCAACAAATAAAAATTCACGATTCGTGACATTCTCGTTCCGTATATACCTCAATTATATTTCAAACATATATAATGATAGTTATCATATAATCACATGACATTCTATGCATACAACACGTGCATAAATGTACCAATACATAACACTTTATGCATCCAACACATGCATAAATATATCCATACATAACCATTTATACATAAAACACATACGTAAATATACCTACACATAACAATTTATAAATATACCTTTTCTTTTCACATGTAACCAATGGCAACGAGAGTCTTTGCGTGCGTGAAAAAGCGTTATAGTTTATAGGTTTATGCAAAAGACTCGCCCTATTTCTCATAACCTTAGCACAGATACCACTCTGTAACACCCCCATCCAACGGACATTGGATTGCACAGCGGAATTTAGCAATTGGGCGTTACTAAATAGCACCATTTACCAAGATAATAGAAAATGACCCAAATGAGACGTTTAACAAACATGTGTTCCATTATTAATCAGAGTAAAACGCGTTTAGGTCCCCACAGAATCGTAACCACAACCATTACAACATTTGAAAAAAACTATTGTTTCAGATTAAAGACATTGTTTTAGAACAACTTAAGACATTGTTTTTGAAAGACAGGGAACACACAAGTAGTCTTTCACCAAATCCATCACACGCACGACACCTCCACGCCATCGTTGCCTTCATCCTTGGTTACCTGGGATAAAACATGTTTAAAACGTCAACAACAATGTTGAGTGAAATTCATAGAGTTTAAATTAATTAGTTAATAAGTAATAATCTTTGAACACATAATTAGTTCTCGGGAAAACAAAGCAACGAATGCAATGTATAGCAACTTTTTTTCTTTCACGCAATAAGCTCATGACACCAAACGTTAACAATACATATGTCATTTCATATGTTAATGTTCCCCAAAACAAGGTATTATTGTCATATACCTACTACTTTCTAAATACAAAATGTCCGTTTGACAGGGTGGTCACAAGGATTCAAACCCCGGACAGGGTTGTCAAACCCAATAGATCTATTTAATGCATTAGCGTTCACCTTACAAGGCGATTAACGGTTCATGAAATAAGGGACTTCGACAATAGCTACTTATGCGGAAACAATCTCGTAATCGGGTCCAACATACCATAAAATTCTATGTGTTCGATTTTATAAAACAAACATGCATCCCCCTCGCGGGTTTAAAAACAATTAAAAGATTTAAATTCAGGTAAGAAACTAAACCTTAAGCAAAAGATTCAATTCAATCAAATCAATAAGCACAAATAGCTTCACGTCTTAACCGCGACCTATATAATACATATATAGTGGTATGTGACGAAAAGTAAAATAATTCATATAATACATACATACATACATATATATATATATATATATATATATATATATATATATATATATATATATATATATATATAAAAAATTACAAAATATTGATAAATATATAATATATATATCACAATACTACCACAATTATATACTATATTCTCCAAGTGCGGCGCAAAACATTTCACTTTGACGCACTAACATTATTACAACATTTTCCATAAAGTTTCTATTTTTAGAAAGTTACCGAAAGTAAGGATAATATAATCCGAACTTCATATTTCTTTATCAATTAACTAACAATACGAACCCTTTGCTCATTATAGACCATATTCAAAAGTTTACGCAAGTTTGATTTTTAAAAGTCAAACTTCGTAGTTGACTTTTTACCCCAAAAATAACCAAACTTGACTCGGCCGTAAAACGTTCGTTATTAAGTGTTACGTGACGATCCACCTAGCGAAACGTAGCTAAAGGTGAACACTATCACTTGAAATTATGAAAAATAACTTTCAAAAATTTCTCGACTCGCTACGGGTAAGTCAAACTTTCTGGTCAAATTTGGTCAACCCAAAACCTATTAAAACGATATTTTTGACATAATCCGACTATCAAAACATGCTTAGCTGTAACACCCTCATTTTTAACAAATATAGCAGCGGAAGCTAATCTGGGGTATTACTTCATGGATCAACAGACATAATCATAGAAAACGACTCAAAAGAGACGTTTTGGAAAATTTAGTTATCATTCAATATCATATCAGAGTTTTACAAAGGAGGTCCCAAAATCTAGAAACATAAAGTTTGAATGATAACAGTTTAGCCATCTTCAAGTCCGTGCCACTCCGTGCCATAGGTTGCTCAATTACCTGAGATAAACATGCTAAAAGGGTCAACACAAAGGTTGAGTGAAATTCATAGGTTTTCAGTTATAATAGTTGAGTACAAGTTCAATAGTGGGTTACGTTGTTATACACCCATAAGTGTAATAATTGCAATGAGTACAATTATTATGGAAAACAGTTTGAATACAAGTTATCATAACAGTGGGTTACGTTGTTATACACCCATAAGTGTAATAATTGCAATGAGTACAATTATTATGGAAAATAGTGTTATTGCCCTAAGCTCATGACATCAATACGTTAACATGGAAATCACCGTAGTGACATTGGTTGAGGAACAAATGTCCTCGTGGAAAGGTAACTTGCCAAAGTTACCCATTATAATCAAATATAGTGATATTGGTACCAGAAAGTATAGGTACACCAACAGGAGTTGTCACACCCCGATAGATCTATCCACAATATTCGCGTTCACTCACAATGCAAGTAATTAATGATTCATGATATGGAAATAGTGGCACTGGAAGGTACTTAGGCAATAATATATCTGGATAGCATACAGTTGGAAAAACACTTGCATTCATGGTTTATCGCATGTATCCCCCTCGCGGGTTTATAAAGTATTCAAAAGATTTAAAAGCGGGGCTACGAACTCATAATATCGGTTTTAAGTACTTGTGTATATTAAAAACAATTAAGTATATATCCCCCTCGCGGGTTTATAAAACATTCAAAAGATTGAAATGCGAGGCAATGAACTCACAATATTAGTTTTAAGTACTTGTGTATATTAAAAATAATTGAGCATGTATCCCCCTCTCGGGTTTATAAAACATTCAAAAGATTGAAATATAAGGCTATGAACTCACAATATCGGTTTTAAGTACTTGTGTATATTAAATTTTTTTTAGCATTTATCCCCCTCGCGGGTTTATAAAACATTCAAAAGATTGAAATGCGAGGCTATGAACTCAAAATATCGGTTTAAAGTACTTGTGTATATTAAAAACAATTGAGCATGTATCCCCCCGCGGGTTTATAAAACATTCAAAAGATAGAAATGCGAGGCTATGAACTCACCTTAACAGGGAAAATCTAATTGATGGCAAAAGTATATTAAGTGAAAGTAACAGCTACGTCACGCAACCTGAGGTAAGATGTCAAGTCTTAGTGTGATGGTTTATGTTGGAAACAAGAAAAGTATCGGCCACTTCCAAGTTGTAATAGTCTTAGCCCGTAGTTTGTTATATGATTAGTCTAGTAAGCTAGTCTGGCCCAAGGCCCATGGAAAGCCCGTTAAGGCCCATGGCCGGTCATCATAGGATATATACACCTCTCCATGCCTTAGAGAGGTAGTTGGTTGGTTTTTGTATTTCACTTTTCATATATGTATTTCATGTTTTCTTACTTTCTTACTCTAGAAACAAAACCTTCCTTCCACTCTCTCTCTCTCTCTAGTTCTTGATTGTTTATCATAGATTACTAGTATTCTTCAATTGGTATCAAGAGCCATGGAGTGGTGTGTTTAGTTTTTGTGATTGTCTTTTGATTTGTGTTTAAAACCTTTACAAAGAACAAAATCTTGATTTAAAAATTTCTGGCTTAAAAACCTTAAAGTTATCAATTTTCTTGTTCCTATAGGGTTAGTAACACTAGTTGTACAAGATTTTTTGCAAAAAAACAATTGTAAATGTGTCTTTTTGAGTTTTGAAAAATTTGGTTTCGTCATAGTTATAACCGAACTAGTCATCGTACTTGAAACCGAACGAGTTGATTTTAGTTGGAACCGAACGAGTTGTTATTAGTTGGAACCGAACTAGTTGATTTTAGTTTGAATCGAACTAGTTTTCTTCAGTTGGAACCGAACTAGTTTTCTTCAGTTGGAACCGAACTAGTTTCTTCAGTTGGAACCGAACTAGTGAACCGAACTAGTTTACTCCTTTGACAATCGAACTAGTGAACCGAACTAAACAAGATTTGTTTGACAACCGAACTAGATAACCGAACCAGTGGAACCGAACTAGTCCTTTTGTTTGACAACCGAACTAGATAACCGAACCAGTGGAACTGAACTAGTCTTTTTGTTTGACAACCGAACTAGATAACCGAACCATTGGAACCGAACTAGTCTTTTTGGATTAGTTTGCAACCGAACTAAGATACTCTTTTATGGAACCGAACTCAGTCCAACCTCCTTTGAGAAACCACACTAGTCAAAACTCTCAACTCAAATTTCTAAATTATACGGTTATTTCTTTGACTTGTAAAATCCCGTGAAACATTAACTTGTTTTCTCGGTTTTGTCGAGAATTGTAAAATCTCGTGTAGTTTCAAGAATTACTTCAAGACTCGACAACCACATAATCAAACACAATTTCTTTGCATACTACCAATGTTGATCAGCTTCATGCTTACTTGGAACAACATGAACGACATGCAAATGAAGTTCGTTTGATGCATGAACGTAACTCTGATCCTCTTGCTTTAGTTGCCACTCACCAAATAACACAGTCACCTTATCAAACTAATCAACACACTTACCAAAACACTCAACTTCAACCACCAGCTTCAACATATCCATCTTCACAGTATGGTTCACCTTATCAGTCCCAACTATACTCAACTCATCAATCATCAACACCTCTTTCAGTATCTTATCCATCCAATGACTTTCAATCATCAATTCACCACAACGTTTATTCTCCATCATCATCCATCCCTCAATTGGAATATCCTCCCCAAATTAACAAACAATTTGAATTTTCCAAACAAGACTCCGGTCTAATTGTTCCAGTGTTCCAGAAAGGTAATGATCCCATTGATGCCATCAATCACATGATGTCGTTTTTTTACTGCAGTTGTTACCTCCCGTTATCCCACTACCAATAATCAGCTGAGAAACTTGTCTAACCCTAGGCAAAAAGCTACCATCAATAATGGAAGAGTTACACTACAACCAATTCAGGGGAGACAAACTTCTTTTGCTGTGGCTACTTCAAGGACTTACACTCCAGGAGCAAGTGGAAGCAATTCTAGAAAACAGAGGACTGTTATTTGCTACAACTGCAAAAAGGGAAGGCCACATGTCCAAACAGTGCACCAAACCAAAGATTTCCCTATCAAGATTTTAAAAGCAAATTGTTCACATGTTGACGAAACCTCAGTTTTTCTATGATAATACCACTAAACAAGCTCTAGGTTTTCAAAATCCCTTTTATCTGCAGAAAGCTCAGCAGTCGAAACCAAAGCTATATGTTGGTGATATCATTGTTCAAACTAATCCTATTGTGATTCCTGACTCAGAAGAGACCTTAACACTTGCTGAAGAGAGTCGTTCCAAAATGCTTTTAAAACATAAGGATAATATGATGTTAGAAAAGGAAAAGCAAGTTGATACCACACCAATAGATTATGCTGCTCTTAACCAACTTTATAAAGATTTTCTAACACGATTTGTTCCACAAACTGAATTATCTGCTGAACAAGCCTTTTGGTCTCAGAATTCTATGAATTCTTCAGAACCCACACTTTCTATTAGACCCACCAATGTTGAGGTTCCAAAAGAACTTCCTAAAGTCAGCATGGTTAACACGAGTTTGAAGAAACTTAAACACCATCTTGCTAACTTTGATGTGGTAGTCAAAGAAAGGACCACACCCACAGCTATCACTGAGGGTTCGTGGGGTTTCGAACATACAAAAGCTTGTTTTAGGGATGAAATAATTCCATTTGTAAAAGCTCTGAAGGACTTATTTAGTACATTCAACCAACATTTGGTTGATGAACTTTCTGAAGTCCAAAATGTCTTCTATCAAATGGAACAGGCTGTGGAACAACATCGTATTGAGTCAAAAACATTTGAAGTTAAGATGAATCAAGTTTTGAACGAAAATGAACGACTCTTGGAACAAGTGATGAGCAAAGATATTGTGAACTTACTTGTTAATCCTTCCGTGGAGAATGATTCTGTGAATGTGCATGAATGTCAAAAGTGTCTCAAACTTGAGACTGAGCTTCAAACGGATTTTGTTAAAAGGGAAACTTACGATAAACTGTTCAAAAGTTTTACCATTCTTGAAAAACATTGCATCTCTTTAGAAGTTGACACTCAACTTAAACAGGAAATTTTTCAAAGGGAAAATTCTGTTTCAAATCAAAGTGTTCCAAGTTTTGATCAATTGTTTGAATTAAATGAATTGAAAGCTCAGTCCCAAGAGAAAGACACGGTAATTAAGAAGTTGAAAGAGAGAATTAAATCTCTAAGTGGAAAAATGGATAAGGATAAGATCAAACAGGACTTAGAAGAGATTGAAACCATAAATATTGAATTGGATCATAGGGTGACAAAGCTTATTGCTGAGAATGAGCATTTGAAACAGACCTATAAGCAACTTTATGACTCGATTAAACCAGCACGTATTCAATCAAAAGAACAATGTGCTAAGTTAATTAGTCAAGTCAACTTAAAGTCTGTGGAAATTTCTGATTTAAATGCAAGTCTTCAGGAAAAAGCTTTGGCAATTACAGCTCTCAAGGATGAATTAAGGAAACTTAAAGGAAAAGCCCTAGTTGATAATAATGTTTCAAACCACCCTAGTGATCCAGAGTTGCATCAAGTTAATGTGGAACCAATAACCCCCAAATTGTTGAATAAAAGGACAGCTCACTCTGCCTATATTAAGCATTCTCAGGAAGAAGCCGCAGTTCTTAGGGATCTAGTCGATCATATTAAAGCTAATTATCCCTTAGATCCACTCTTAGAATCTGCCTGTAAGTATACTAAACTAATTCAGGAGATGCTTTCTAAAATCAGTAAAACCTGTCCTAGTATCAACAGTTCTGGAGAACAATTAGTGGCTGTGACCCCGATGAACAAAGTCAAAAGAGTTAGATTCACTGAGCCCGTCACATCCTCAAGAAACACAAAAATTTGGATGCATATGACTCTGATTGTGACGAACTAACTTGCCAACGTTGCTCTCATGGCGAATTTATCTCATATGATTCAGATGCTTCTTGTAAGGTACACAATCATGAATTTAATATGAATAATAAGTGGTAAATTTTTTCTTTTATTTTATTTTTTTTTTTATTTTTTTAATTTTTTTTTTTTTTTAAGCTGTGCAGGTGATGCCGTCTTCTCAATAGTCGAATGTTTGTGAATCATTCAGAGACTGAAATAACCAGTGATAGCATATCATTTCTTATTCTCAGTATGTGATTGAATCACAACAAGCAACTGTTCAGAATTCTAACTCCTCTGCACAACAAGATGATTTAATAATTATATCGATGATTGAACAATAAACACCTAAAGTTGCCTAATTGTACAAATAATTATGGAAAATAAGATGTCAATGATACTTAACTTTGGGGGGGGGGGTGTGAGCTTGAAAAGATATAAGGGACAGTTAAAGTGTTGAAAGAGGACAAAATGTTGATTCAATAGGAGTCAAAATAATGTTTCAGGACAATAGTGCTCAGTCGGTAGAGATTGCGCTTCTTAAAACAAACTCTTTAGTACAATTTAAAGAAAATGTATCTTTATACAACGGTTATCTCTAAAAAATGATTTTAAGAAAGGTAGGGATATCTAGGAACATTGATAGAGAAATAGCTCTAGAAAAGCATATCAAACATCCTAGATAATATTGTTTTTAAAAGAGATCAATCTGCACAAACTGTTCACATGTTGACGAAACCTCAGTTTTTCTATGATAATACCACTAAACAAGCTCTAGGTTTTCAAAATCCCTTCTATCTACAGAAAGCTCAGCAGTCAAAACCAAAGCTATATGTTGGTGATATTATTGTTCAAACTAATCCTATTGTGATTCCTGACTCAGAAGAGACCTTAACACTTGCTGAAGAGAGTCGTTCCAAAATGCTTTTAAAACATAAGGATAATATGATGTTAGAAAAGGAAAAGCAAGTTGATACCACACCGATAGATTCTACTGCTCTTAACCAACTTTATAAAGATTTTTCAACATGATTTGTTCCACAAACTGAATTATCTGCTGAACAAGCCTTTTGGTCTTAGAATTCTATGAATTCTTCAGAACCACACTTTCTATTAGACCCACCAACTGTTGAGGTTCATAAATGAACTTACTAAAGGTCAGCATGGTTTAACAGAGTTAAGAAACTTAAACACCATCTTGCTAACTTTATGTGGTTGTCAAATAGGACCACGCCCACAGCTATCACTGAGGGCGTGGGGTTTTGAACATACAAAAGCTTATTTTAGGGATGAAATAATTCCATTTGCACAAGCTCTAAAGGACTTATTTAGCACATTCAACCAACATTTGGTTGACAAACTTTCTGAAGTCCAAAATGTCTTCTATCAAATGGAACAGGCTGTAAAACAAGCATCGTATTGAGTCAAAAACATGTGATGCTTAAGATGAATCAAGTTTTGGAATGAAAATGACGACTATTGGAAAATCAGTGATGAGCAAAGATTTTGTGAACTTAATCGTTTAATCTTCGTGGAGATGATTATGTGAATGTGCATGCATGTCAAAAGTGTCTCAAACTTGAGACTGGGCTTCAAACGGATTTTGTTAAAAGGGAAAAATTACGATAAACTGTTCAAAAGTTTTTACATTCTTGAAGAAAACATTGCATCTCTTTAGAAGTTGCCACTCAATTAAACAGGAAATTTTTCAAAGAAAATTACTGTGTCAAATCAAAGTGTTCCAAGTTTGATCATTTGTTTGAAATTTAATTTGAATGAAAGCTCAGTCCCAAGAGAAAAGACACGTTAATTAAGAAGTTGAAAGGAGAATCAAATCCTCAGTGGGAAATATGGATAAGGATAAGAATCAAACAGGAACTTAGAAGAGATTGGAAACCATAAAGATTGAATTGATCAAGGGTGACAAAGTCTTATTATGAGATTGAGCACTTTGAAACAGACTAAAGCAACCCATGTATGACTCGATTAAACCAGCACGTATTCAATCAAAAGAACAATGTGCTAAGTTAATTAGTCAAGTCAACTTAAGTCTGTGGAAATTTCTGTTTTAAATTGCAAGTCTTTAGGAAAAAGCATTGGCAATTACAGCTCCTCATGGATGGAAATTATGGAAATAAAGGAAAAGCCCTAGTTGATAAATGTTTCAAACCACCCTAGTGGATCCAGAGTTGCCATCATGTTATATGGAACAACTAACCTCCAAAATTGGTTGAATTAAAAGCGACAGCACGCTCTTGCCTATATTAAGCATTTTAGGAAGAAAGTCCGCGGTTTTAGGGGAATCTAGTCGATCATATTAAAGCTAATTATCCTTAGTATCTCACTCTTAGAATCTGCCTGTAAGTATACTAAACTAATTCAGGAGATGCTTTCTAAAATCAGTAAAACATGTCCTAGTATCAACAGTTCTAGAGAACAATTAGTGGTTGTGACCCGATGAACAAGTCAAAAGGAGTTAGATTCACATACAGCCGTCAGATCCTTCAAGAAACACAAAAATAGCCCATACCTCAAACCTAGCTTCTAACAAACCTATGTTGTCTTTTACTGAGTAAAAACAGTCATACTATGCTAGCGATTCAAGCCTTCTAGGAAATTCCAAAGAAAATACAAAGAAAGATAAGATTCAGCAAACACCAAGTAGTACTCTGAAGAATAAAGTAGAAGTCTACCCTAAGAAAGTTAAATCTAATTTGAAAAATAAAGACTGTGTTGTTGCACCTAAGGAAATGCTCATGTGCAACATTCCAAGCTTAATGCGAATTATGAACTTAAATGTGTTAAGTGTAATGGTTGCATGCTTTCTGATAATCATGATTTGTGTGTTCTTGATTTTATCAACAATGTGAATGCTCGTGCTAAATCTAGATCTGTTAAGAAGAATTCACAAAGAAAAGTTTGGAAACCAACAGGATAGGTGTTTACCAATATTAGATATATCTGGAGACCTACTGGTCGGACCTTCACTATAGTAGGAAATGCGTGCCCTTTAACTAGGATTACCACAACTACTGAAGTGCCCCTTAGGAAATCATCTGCTCTAGATAATAAAACACCTAAACCTGTCGTCACATTGGTTTACTCAAGGAAACCTAGGAAGTCTAAAACTAGTGTTCCTGTTAACAATTATAAGGTTATTAAATCTGTAACTGCTAACAATTCGGAACCCAGTCAATCCCGGGGATCCATAGTTTCCAATGTTCCATCTTCCTCTCTTGATGAATGCATGTCGTCCAAATTGTCCTTTGGTATTTGGACTCCGGCTGCTCCAAGCATATGACCAAAGATCGCTCTCAGCTCACCAACTTCGTCAGCAAATTCTTGGGTACAGTCAAATTCGGTAATGATCATGTTGCAAAGATTATGGGTTATGGAGACTATCAGATTGGGAATGTTACAATTTCAAGGGTTTATTACGTTGAAGGACTTGGGCATAATCTATTCTCTGTGGGACAATTTTGTGATTCCAACCTCGAAGTTGCGTTTCGTCAACACACCTGCTACATTCGCAATCTAGAAGGTGTTGATTTATTAACTGGATCTCGAGGGGACAATCTTTATACACTCTCTCTTGGGGATATGATGGCGTCCTCTCCTATCTGTCTCTTGTCAAAGGCCTCTAAAACCAAGTCTTGGTTATGGCATCGTCGTCTCTCTCATTTGAACTTCGGAGCTATTAATCATCTTGCCAGACATGGTCTTGTTCGAGGTCTCCCTAAGCTCAAGTTTGAAAAGGACCATTTGTGTTCTGCATGTGCATTAGGCAAGAGCACGAAGAAACCCCACAAACCCAAATCTGAGGACACCAATCAAGAAAAACTCTATCTGTTGCACATGGATCTGTGTGGACCAATGCGTGTCGCGAGTGTCAATGGAAAGAAGTACATCCTTGTTATTGTCGACGATTACTCTCGATTTACATGGGTAAAATGCTTGCGATCAAAAGATGAAGCTCCAGCTTTTATTATCAATTTTTTGAAGATGATCCAAGTACGACTTAAGGAAACCGTCCGACGCATCAGAACAGATAATGGAACTGAGTTTGTTAATCAGACATTGCGTGAATATTATGAGAAGGTTGGCATCTCTCATGAAACATCTGTTGCCCGCTCTCCACAGCAAAACGGTGTTGTTGAAAGACGAAATCGTACGCTAATTGAAGCAGCCCGCACTATGTTAATTTATGCAAAAGCTCCTTTATTTCTATGGGCCGAAGCGGTTGCTACAGCCTGTTATACCCAAAATCGTTCCATGATACGCCTCTTAATAAACTTAAAGAAAAAATTTAAAAATAGAGAAAATATAAAAAGAGGTAATAATGGCATGTCTTCTGAAAATCGATAACATTTACGGTCTTAGAAATGTCATTCAATAATGATACGAGCCTGTAAATGAAGTTCGAGCAGAAGTTCCAAATGTTTTCAAAACATGCCAAATGGCTTGCTATTATTTCAGATAGCAACCCGGTCATCATCTTAAAGGCAAGTATTTCAAGAAGAAAACTTGACCTCTCAAGGGTATTTATTCCCGGGCATGGTTTATTTTTGGACCATGCAAGGTTGTGTTTTTCTACTTGCAACACTGACCGTGCTTCCTATATTACCATAAGTTACGTGTCAGTGCGCTTATGTTGTGTTTAAAATAAGAGAAATCTTATTTTTTGGTAAAAAGTTGTCTTCACAATGAATCAGTGTTTTCAGTAATCACAAAAAGATTTTTCAAAGACAATTCGACCACTCAAACAATGACAACAACTCTTTAAATAGAAAACGGGTCATTATTTGAGGGGGAGAAATCGTCATCAAATAATCTTTTAAAACGGTCTTTCAAAATAAGTCACGGAATTAACGGATAAAGTTTTTAATAATGACGGATCATAATTTAAGGGGAGTTAATGGATTTTAACTACACAAGCTTTAGATGTCATGTGTTTAAAACTTTATGGACTTATTTGCAATTTAAGACTTAGTTGATTCTCACGGAATAGATTTAAGCTTATCAATTCTTCGAACACGATCTCGAGTATATGTGCGTACTAGGTTTTGCTGATTCCGAGGTATCGAAACCAGCAAGGGGGAAGGAATAGATATACAAGAAAGATAATGAGTACACGTGATAGAATTCATACCCTATTCTCATTTTAGGTCATTCCGGGAAGACAAATGTCATAACCGCAGAGAAAATCAGTGTTTAACTTGTTACTTTCGGGTGCACTATTTCAACTACATGGGGGTAGAGATATCTTGTGATTTCAAGTATGCATCATTTAAGATACTAGGGGGAAGTGTTGTAAGAAGATTTATTCTAAGCGTGAGAAGATTGGTTACTGATTCAATAAAGGCTTCCTCAAATGGTTAATCACTAAGCTTATTATTAAAAGGGTAGAATTGTTTAATGAAAGAGGTACACATAGGTATGATGATTCCTTTAAATAGTCAGTATCATGTAGGAAGAAATGTCTACATTTGGGACTTAGTTAACTTAGGTGTTATCATTTCAACTACTTAGAGGGAATAATTATGACATCCGGGACTTAGTTGACTTTGGTGTTACAATTTATATCATCACTATCATGTAAGGAGAAATACGGACATTGAGGACTTAATTAACTTTGGTGTTACGGTTTTGAGTTATTTTTGTACTTTGAATATCTGGGTTTTATACATCAAGACTGCTTGATGCGGCTTGCAAGAAAGTTCTGAATCTACTCAAGAAAGGATTGCTGGTTTAGGGGGAAGCTAAGACAACTTCAACACCGACATCACCAACCACACAAGCTCAAGTTACATATGTATCTGAATCTGTTTCATACTTGAAGTTTGAAGCAAAGACTTTTGTAACTTGGAAAGAAAGTTGAAGCAATGCCGAAGAGTGCTTGGACAGAGAAAGATCAGATTAACAACTTCTTGAAAGAAAGAATGTTAATGAGGAGCTTAGAAAAGTTTGTTGGTGGGAGATTGTACGAAGGAGACCTTCGGCTGCTCGAAAGGACCATATGATTTATCATATGTTGTCCTCATCTTTATAAGGTCAATCCTAGTACATAATAAACATGTGAATATGTATATATGTAGTGTAGACTTATGGTGATAATAAGGAGTGCTCGAGTACAAAAATTTGCAAGAAATATTTCTTGGAAATTCAAAAGTTTTCAAATTATTGTACTCAGCACTGTCTTATATTCCCTCAAATATTGAGGGGGAGCATTAAAATGTTCCTGATAGTTTTGTGTAACATTTTGTCCCCGAACGTTTAATCAATTGATATCCAAAATATCAAGGGATTAACATTTTGGATAAGGGGAGAAAATGTGATTAAACTGAATTGAACGTGTATCGAAATGTGATCATATAAAAATGGATCAGGTACACTCTACACTTAGCATTTACTACGATTATCGATGCACATGTTAAGGGGGAGCTTTTAGTGATGATGAAAAACTCTCAAAGTGTAAATCTTTTTGATATTTATATCAAACACTTTGATTGAATTTTCAATGGTTTTGAAGGATTGTGATGGAATACCCAAAAGACCGGCCATGTTCTTAAATTTATGGAGATATAAGGTGGTTAGGCATAGGTATTCAAATCCCATGATCCAGCCAGAACCGGAGGGATCTACCCAGGGATATCCACTAGTTAGTGCAGAAGTCCTTAGGTATGATAAAAGGAGAAAAAGTGAGAATGGGAATAATCCGATGAGATGGAGCTACACCTTGGAACAAACCAACAGGTGTTAGTTATTGAAGTCACCGGCAAGCATTTTGAAGGGATTAAAGAATGAAAAAGAAATATAAGAATAAAGGGTGTACAGGAATAGAAAGCCCTCCATACACTTAGGCAGAGAAAACCGGATGGTCCCCAATACATAAACTGTTCGAAACTCTAAGGTGTCTTCTGACATTGAAGGACTGTAATGGACCCAGTGAGTTTTGCAAACCCTCCCTAGCCACTCAAGGTCTCTCAAAAGACTCTTGTTTCATTTCTCACGGAGATTACACGCATTTCTATCGACTTTCTCACTTCGGGTTAGTTGATATTGAAAAGGTGGCAGTCTGCTCCAGCCTCCGATCACTAAAATCAAAGTGCACTATTGAGTCTAGAGCCAAAAGAGATCAATCCAATAAAATCTATTAGGGGGCACTTGTCACATTCTGCTTGCTAAGGTCACACAATGGTGATACAAGATTATATTAAGAGTCCTACGCATGTATCTTGTGATTTTGCCAGAACATCAGAGTGAATTCATTCACAATGAAGATGGAAATCTTGCTTGGGCCAACATCAAACAAGCTCATGGTAGGTAACTTGTGCGATTCTTTATCAATCAAACTTGTGACAACTGGAAAGAAACGATGGTGCGATTCTATAAGAATCAAACTTGTTTTAGGAAATGGATCAACGGTTGTTAATGAAGTTTTGAAATGATTGACACTCTCGGTGTGTTACAAAAACACTTTTGCAAGTGATACACTGAATGATTTTTAAATCAATTTTCTATTTTCAATCGGTGAGATAGTAACTCGTTGGTTCACTCTTATTGTGATGTCTGCTTTGAGACATTCCGATAATGAGAACATGTTGAGTTTGATGAATCTAATGCAAATGTGTTAGAAAGATTCTATACTTCAGCTGGAAATCTTGTCAAGGAGATTCTTCTTAAATTGAATCTACCTGATCACAGGTCGATCCTCACAGATTCGAAGGTTACTCCAACCAAACACAGGCGAATGACAAAGCCATATTCGTCCCCCCTCTTTATTGCTAACTGTTTTAATGCAGGATACTTAAAGATGGTGGTGAAGGTACCTGATTCCAGCTGACTCACAAGATTCATAACCACATGCTCATACCCGACCGATATACAGAAAGACATCATGAAAGCTCAAGTACATGTTTCAAGACTTCCGCTACTCTGATACCGTACGTCTTTCTTGAAGTGACGAAGTATTAAAGTCAAAGAATTTCAAAGAAGTTTCCGTCGCTCTGATACCGAACGTCTTTCTCGAAGTGAGGAAGTGTTAAAGTTAAAGAATTTCAAGAAAGATGCAACATTAAAGCTTTCCAAGTCAACAAATCAAGTTTTTGTCTGTTTTTGGTCATTTAAGCTCGTTTTTAGAGGTAAAAGATATGTGTAATTAAGCACTTATCAATGATCTCAAGATGCTCAAGATCACATATTCATGTCAAGTCCGAGCTAAAGGAACAAGCTCAAGCCTAAAGTCTATGATCACTACACCATACTTACAAGAAAAAGAAAAGAAATGAAGTCTATGAGCACAAGAATGAAGACTCAGTATAGTATGATAGGTTTAAGTTTTTGTAACATGAAGTGACCTCCCTTAGGGGGAGATTGTTAGGAATACAAAAATTCCTAGAAAAGACTCGGTCACTTCATATATATCGGTAGATAGCTCGTATAGCAATATTTGGAAACTTAGTGGGCTAGTTAGTCCAAGGCCCATAGAAAGCCCATGCAAGCCAAGGCCCAACCGGTCACTTACTAAGTATAAATACCCTCTCCACACATAGAGAGGGTGTTGGTTCTCTTTGTAATTTACACATAGTTCAATCAACCTTCTTATTTTCCTTTTTTACTTTCTCTCTCAACCTTCTCTCTCTAGTTTATCTTTTATGTGAAATGAGTTTTCTTCACGCTTAAGTCTAGTTGGGATAACGATTCCCCAAAATGTTTGGAAAAGTATTGATCCAACCTATTTTGATATGCGTTTAAGAATTACTCATTTTAATTTAATTTTTGACATGCGTTTCAGCCAGCCTGACATATCACATATCTGTATAAGTTAATAACTCGTGTAGATATTGCGTCCTCTAAGCATGTAAAAAAAGTGTTTATATCTAATGATTTTGTTTAGAAATTTGGTGCAAAAATTTGGTGTGTGTGCGGTGGCAGAGCCACATAAGGCCCAAGGAGGGCAGCGGCCCTCCCACAATTTGAAATGTTATGCTTAAAATTTTGACTATTTTGGTTCATCACATTGAATTAATATAGAATTTTACTGCTTTAGCCCTCCCAAAATGAACTTATGTACATTTAGCCCTCTTAAAAAACATTGTAGCTCCACCACTGTGTGACTACGTGGTAATAATTGAACAATCCTGATATATTCTCATAATCGTGTAGGAGATCACTTTCAAATTAAAGTATTTCGACCCTATATGCATCGTATATCACGAAATCCTAAACTGGATCATTTAGAGAATAACACTTAGTTTTTAAGGCACGAGAAATCTAAGCAATACAAAGAAAGTTGTTATGTTAGTTCTATTTGGAAGAGATCAAAACCTGTTAATATAACACAACTGAAAGTTAGTTGCTTTCGGTTAAAAGTGGTTGGTGGGGATGGACACAACTCTCGGTAAAAGGTAGTGTCGTTTGATTGGAAAAATAGTTTGGAGAGGAAACAATTAATGCATTTGGAGCATCAAATATACCGTTTGGGTCGGGGTGCTGCCCCTAGACCCCAACGAGGGACGGCTTTCCCTCGACCCCCGCCCGCTTACTTGAAAGCGGGACCCCAACAAGGGGCTCTACTCTTTGACCCTGCAAGGGGGCGCAACCCCCTTGACCCCCACCCGCTTACTTGAAAGCGGGACCCCAACAAGGGGCTCTGCTCTTTGACCCTACAAGAGGGCGCAACCCCCTTGACCCCCACATTTGGTTGTGACGGCATCAAGCTAACTAGAACGAGTGTGCACTTCGCACCTTTTGACTCTAATGTAAGCTAAAGTTGATTAAGCCATTGATCTCAAGTAATTTACAATTACATAAAATATAAGTGATAGAATTACCAACAGATTTCTCTTGCACAATGCCTTTGTATATGATGTGTTTTCTCATTTGAGTTGTGTTTACGATAGTCTAGTTTAACTATCACATAAATGTTACTAGTTCTTTAAATACATCAATCTCCACACGAAGATCGTTGATCTATTCCCCAATAATGTCAATTCTTCTTGTTACCTATCCTTTAATATGCCATAGATTCTTTTAACCTTGCTCACAACACCCCCCAAGCCCCAAACACAACTCCCTCTCTAACACTTTTCCCCATAATTAGGTCCTTGCTACATCATGGACATACATGCTCATCATTCATGTGAAAAAGCTTTAAATAATCACAAAACCCAAGCCTTACCCCAAACACACAAAACCCCACAAATACACAACACTCACTCTTATATTAAATAACATCCTACTCTCCTACAATACCCCATACCAATTCTCAAACCAATCATCCCCAAAATAAATAATTACTTAACCAAAATATTTGACCATTTTTTTTTTTTATTTTTTTAAAGTCAAAAATTAGAGTTGTGTAGTTTTGAGTAGTTGATGTTCATTGTTTACTGAGTCAATTTTTTGTATTTTTTTTTTTTTAAAAATCATTAAAATCATCAGTAGTGTAATGTGTAGTAGTGTGTGAAACGTGATTTTGTGAAAGAGATTTTCTATTGTCCCAGCTACCAAAGATATTGTGAGAATAGTGAACTGAATTAAACCCAAAGGTGATTTAGTTGTGCTCCCTATAGTCATGTCCAATTTCATCCACCGTGAAATGAGTCCAGATATATAAGTGTTAAAAAAATGATAATTTTTAAAGATTGTTTGTTTTGCTATAGTACCTGGAATTTTCTATAATGTCCGTACTGTTTCTCTAGTAGAAAGTGCGCGCCCCACCCACCGCCCGTTTACCCCCCTAAGTAATAATACCTGTTGCTTTTTATAGCCTCAATATTCTTCTCCACCCTTCTAATTCTCTCAAGTCCCCTCAGGGACTATTCACCACCATGTTTACCCACCCCGCCATGGACGTTCCGAAGAAATAATCCTATGACCGCTCATTTTAACTTTTTCGCCTTACTTGTTAAATTTTAAAATTTGATCCTATAGACCTCATTGAGCATGGAATGTGTTACTTGTTGGTTTGTTCCCGTTGCAGACTTCCAGGAGTTTAAACGACACTCTTCTATTATCTTTTGATCAAGTTGCTCTTATGAAGGCCCATTGACCTTTAAAGGTAACCTTTGCAAATTAGATCTATGAACCCTTTGGTAAAATTGCATCAGTAGTAGTAACCCTCAGTCTAATCAGCTTGTCATATGACGTAGAACCCCCGCCGCAAATACACCTGATTTTTCGTTTCTACTGTTTGCCATCTTCACTAAGCCTACAGGACCACAAGTCTCTCTATTTAACCGGTAGAACTACTATAAGGTTTTTTTTAGTCTAAGAGTTGGAATGTGTAGCACTATCATATGGGCGATTGGTGTAGTTCACCTCTGGGATTTTCTGAACACAGGTTTCTACTGAATTTCAATTCTAATAGTTTGTTAATTGGCTAAAATACGTGTGTTCAAATTTACTATCCGATTACTTTCTTTATAGGGGATAACACCATTAAACATCTATGCTAGAGTATAAGTTATAGAATACTCACTCACTACATCTCTTTAAATATTTCTTACTCAAGTCCCACTTGCGCTAACATAACTTAGTTATTCTCTAGAGCCGGCTGGTCTAGTACGTTCTGAGTGTAGGTTTGTAGTTGTGCGCAATTTTCCTCGATATATTAGATGCTGTTAGATGCAGCTGTTCATGGATGTGTGTTGCCCGTAATCCATGCGTTTTCTCTTGTTGGTGATTGAGCACTTTTTTTGGGACACACATTACAACAATTGGGTTAGTAGGATAGTGTGATGGCTTCACTCATCGGATCAGGTGTTATGACACGTTATGCCTCCAGCAGATTTGCCTGTGCGGTGGAGGGTAGACATAGGAGTTAGCGGGCCTAATGTCGGGTGAGGAGGAGTTGTGGATTCTTAATAGATAGTCGGGCGTGGTCGCCAGTGGAGGTTTTGCTTATCAGGTGTCACAAGTTTATGTTATAAAGAAATCGCACAGGTTACCTTCCATGGAGTGGTTTGTTATAGATTCAAGAGGATTTTCCATTATTCTTTGTGAATAATTTACTCTGATGGTTGTATTGGCAATATCACATGGATATAGCGGATAGGACTACTTTAAAAAAAGGGGATTGGTTATCTTGTAAATTTTAATTGTTAGGGGAATATTACTTAGCGAGAAGATTTTGGAAGAGTTAAATGATATTTATTGGTATGATCTTGTTAGTTAGACTCAATTTAGACTGTTATTGTGCACTTTGATTTTAGTGATCTGGAGGATGGTGTGAGTGACCTCCACTTTTTCAATATTCCTCGACTAAATCTCGGAGTGAGAAAGTCAGTAGGAAATCGAGTGTATCTCATGAATTTTGAAACAAAGTCTTGTGAATTTTTGAGTAGCTGGAGAGGGCGTTTGCATAGCGTACTCATGGGTCCACTCGACTGTCTTCAATGTTCAGACAAACATGAGTGTTTTGACAGCATATGTATTGAACCCGGTTTTGCTGCCTAAGAGTATGAGGGCTTTTTATTTTTAAACCTTTATCATTACTTTTTCTTTTTATTCTTCAACCCCTTTCTAATGCTGTTACGAGGACATTCGTATGATCTAACACCTTGTTTTCGTGGTTTGATATCCAGAGTTAGCTCCCTGCAGTACGGCATTATTCCACTTTTCTCAATTTTTTCTCTTTTTATATCATGCTAATGGACTTATCACATATCGTGGAGATCCTGGGTAGATCACTCGGTTTGGTTAGACATGGGGATTTGAAAAACCTCAAGACTCTTAACCACTTCTTTATAACTTCCGTATTATTTCACAGTACTTGGTGCAGTCTTTTGGGTATATTCATACAATCCTTCCAAAAACCTTGGAAATTGCAAATCAAGAGTTGATATAAAATATCTAAACATTTTCTCTTTGAAGTTTTTCTTCATACTAAACGCTCCCTTAATATGTGCAGCGATTATCGCATAAGTACATGATAGGTAAGGATCGTGCATTGAAGACTATTTTTATTTGATCAGTCTGTAACGTATTTATTAAGTAGGTTTTTCATCTACATTCTTTCCCTAATCCAAATGGTTAATCCTTGATATTTTGGATATTCACAATTGATTATACCGTTGGGGACACTATGAGACATAATAACAGATTGGAACATGTTATTGATCCCCCTCAATGTTTGCGGGTGATTATAGATGAATGCCGAGTACATAGTATTGGAAAATTTTTGAATTTACTGAGAACAATTCTTGAAACAATTTTGTACACGTGCGACATCTTATAATTCACAATACGTCTACAGAACTGAATAATGACGCCTATTACAAGATAAGTGTTGTTTACGAGGATAGACCTTATAAAGATGAGAAATCATATGATAAATCATATGGTTCCTTGTAGAAGCCGATAGAAATCTCTCCCGTAAGGTCGATTGTTTTAAATTTCTTAGTGTAATTTAGCTTATTTTGCTTAAATGATTGCTTATTGGTGCTTAAACTTGTCTTATTTAGCTTATTGAACTTGATTTATAATCTGTTTTAGGCTTAAGTAGTATAGATCTAGATTTTCATAATTTGTCTTAAAAATCATTAAAAATCCAAAAATAGAGTAATTTAGCTTATAGCTTATTAAACTGTCTTATAATTTGCTTAGGTTTGCTAATTAGGATTGCTATAAGCTGTTTATCATCTGGTTATTAAGTTTTAGTCATTAGATTTCAATTTAGCAAGTTAAAAAGGATTCTATGGATGTTAAAGGAGTGTTTGGTTTAGTGAGGTTTGACCATTTAAAGTCAAATAGAGTTGAGTTCATTGCTTGAGTCATTTTTAAAATCACTTAAAATCAGTAGTGAAAGAGATTTTAAAGGTTGGATTTAAAAATCTAGAAAGTTTAAGCTCAATTTCTTTGTTCCTGCACCAGGGGAATTTTCCCTTTACTTTGCTTGTTAAAAATTTGATCCAAGCCTCATTGAGCTTGGATCTTGTTTGTGTTGAGTTTAAACTCACTCTTTTTGAGTGTCTAATGCAGGTTTACCTTTAAAGGTAACCTGCAAATTAGATTTGACCTTTGGTCAAATTGCATCAGCAGTAGTAACTTCAGTTACTACTGCTCACCTTTTCATTTGCATTTAAGCTAGCTTAATTAGGTTTTAGGTTTTAAAATTGAATAAGCTTTTAGTTTAGATATAGGATTAGACAGTTTAAAACTTGTTTTCACATTTCTATCTTATTTCTTAGGATAAATTAGCTTTTAAAAGTTCATCAAAAATCTTAAAAATCCAAAAACAGTAGTAACTAGCTCTTAGTTTCTAAATTTAGAATTTTAGCTTATAGAAGTAGATTTTATGCATTAGATTTTTAGCTCATATGTGACTTATTTAGTTTTCAAAAGCTCAAGCTCTGTCTTAGCTTATTGTGCATTCTAGCTTAGTTGATTTTTGGGCTTTTAGAGTAAGATTCTGAGTTAGCAGTTTTGATCTAAAGATTTAGTAGTCTTTCAGTGTTATTAGGACAACTAGCTTATCAAAATTAGCTTCTGCACATCTTAAGCTTTCTAGAGCAGCTTTTAGATTTGAATTTGAGCTTAAATTGAGTAGTGTGCAAGCTTTTAAGTGGAAAGTAGCTTTTAGGCTTTTAAAAGCTTCTTTCTGAAAACAGCTTTTTAAAAAGCTTTTAGGGAGCTTAATTTTGAGATTGAGCTTATAGTTTCTTCATTAAAGTTGCTTAAAAAGTTGTCTTCTACAACTTTTGTTCTTTAAGTTTTTTATATAAAAAAAAGGAAGTGGAAGTCGGGGGTGAGCAAGACTCGAACCCCCGACCTCAACACCTCAACCTTTTATAACACTACACACACCACTCCTTACCGCTGTGCCCTTGGGTCTTTTTCATAAGACCCTTGAACATTTAAATCTTTATAGTCATTTTAGCTTTATAAGCCTAATAAGCTGTTAAGCTTATTTCGCGGCTTATTTAATAAGCTGTAATCTCGGGCTTATTTTTCCTAGGATTTAAGTAGTATAATCTATTTTCTGTAATTTTTCTAGAATTTTTATAGTTCGTTTAGTATTTTTTAACATTTAATTTCATTAAAAACTTTAAAAAATCATAAAAAATAGAAAAATAATCAAAAAAATAAAAATCTTTTTTAGAAAATTTTCTTTTATCATTTAGAACGTAGGAAAATTAGCTTGACTCTCGTAGGTTTATTTTTGAGAATTTTAGCTTTTAGGGCTCGGTTTTCAATTCCCGTTATTCGTTTTTGTGTTTTCTTTCAAATTTTATTGTTAAGTTTTCAAATTTTGCAAATCCCTTTATTTTTACTCATAGAATTAGATTATTAATTCTAATTCTAGGTTAAGGTGTTAATTAGGGTTTATTTTGTCATTTCCATTTTTCGTCCGCGTGATTAGTTATTTTACTTGCATTTAATTGTTTTAATTGTCTTTAGTCGTAGAAAATCAATCAAAAAGTTTAAAATTATTCATAACATTGTCCAAACTGAATCGAGGGTATCAATTCACATTTTTTTGGGATACAACCCGGTGATCACTTACCGGTTAATACACGTATTATCTTATATATATTTTGAAGAATTTCCTTTTTACCTTTGTCCTCAAGGGTAAATTGGTAATTTTCTATAGTATTATATATTATATTCTTACATGTGTTAGATTCTACGAATCAAATTTTTTGGCGTCGTTGCCGGGGAAGTGTGTTACGATTCTCTCGTGAGAAGTTTGTTGATCGTGTTTTGGAGAACCTTTCGTTTTCGAAAGTTACGCTTTTAAGAAAATCAAAAAATAAAAAAAATAAAAATAAATAAAAAGTAAAATATTTTTCTTTTCTTTTTAGTATAAGTAGATGATTAAAAACAAAAAAAATACAAAAATATTTGCTCTTTCAATTTTAAAAGTTACAAACTTGGTAAAAGA
>BQNB010066529.1:0-30927 GCA_026074375.1 Tanacetum coccineum
CCTCTATAAAGATACCATGTGCTATGTTA
The DNA here is from genome assembly GCA_026074375.1 of Tanacetum coccineum. NCBI lineage: Eukaryota > Viridiplantae > Streptophyta > Magnoliopsida > Asterales > Asteraceae > Tanacetum > Tanacetum coccineum. The sequence continues at coordinate 30 of BQNB010066529.1, forward strand.
ATATCTTTCATGTTATGCCTCGCGTTTCTGCCTTGGCGGGGTGTGACAATAACAATGGATTTCATTACAAAACTACCCAAAAAATCAAACAGATATGACACAATCTGGGTCATTGTCGATCGCCTTACCAAATCCGCACATTTTATCTCTACCCGAGAGACAGATAGTATGGAAACCCTTACAAGGTTATACATCACAGAAATAGTCTCCCGGCATGGAGTACCAATATCCATCATCTCAGATCGTGACAGTCATTTCATATCCAGATTTGGGCAATCATTACAAAGTGCTTTAGGTACTTAATTAGACATGAGTACGACATATCATCCCGAAACTGATGGGCAAAGTGAAAGGACCATCCAAACACTTGAAGACATGCTTCGAGCCTGTGTTATAGATTTTGGAAAAGGATAGGAAAAACAGTTACCATCCCAGTATTAAGGCAGCACCATTTGAGGCACTTTATGGTCGAAAGTGCAGATCACATGTTTGCTAGGCCGAAGTTGGAGATGTTCAACATACGAGACCAGAAATAATCCATGAAACCACTGAAAAGATAGTGCAAATTCGACAACGCTTGCAAGCTGCAAGAGATCGGCAAAGAAGTTACGCCAATGTAAGGCGAAAGCCTTTATAATTTCAAGTTAGAGATCGTGTTATGTTAAAAGTGTCACCTTGTAAAGGTGTCATCCGATTCGGAATCCCCGGTACATTGGACCTTTCAAAATCCTTGAACGGATTGGCCTAGTGGCATATAAACTTGAGCTTCCTGAAGAGATCAGTAATATCCACAATACCTTCCACATTTCTAATCTAAAGAAATGCTTATATGACGAATCCCTTGTCATTCCAATGAAAGAGCTTCGGCTTGATAACAAACTCAACTTTGTGGAAGAACCAGTGGAGATCATAGATCGAGAAGTCAAGCAACTAAAACAAAGTCGTATTCCTATAATCAAAGTAAGATGGAACTCTAAAAGAGAAACAAAATTTACATGGGAACGCGAAGATCAAATTCGTGCTAAGTATCCACATCTATTTTCAAACATCACTCCGGCATCCAACTAAATCTCAGGACGAGATTTATTTTAAGAGAGGGAGACTATAACAACCCGTAATTTTTATCAATGTAATTATCCATCTATTAAATTAGATGCACCATAATATCTATCTATATATATATACCACCTTTTTACAGGGAAATTTTTGCCTTATCTCATTATGCAACGTAACTTGCATCTCTAAAGTAAACGATCTCACACAACCTCCACCAATGCCATCTATATCTATGTTTATATCATGTAAACATCCTAATATGTCAAGTCTATATCTTAATATCATTTTTACCAAGTACATTATCCATTTAACGTACTTTTCAAAACGTTATTTCAAAACAAGCATTAAACGTTAACGTTTATATCAAAACCCTAATTATATGTAATGTATACATATAAAATGAATGTGCAAGCCCCTAAAGCATGTGTACAAGTATCAATACACAACATTTGAATATCTTTTCCCTCCTAAATCAAGTTACAACTTTCTAAAGCATAATGTACAAGCTAATCATGCCTAAAAACCTAATTAGGTCATTTAAGCTCCTAAACCATGTTTAAACTTTCCACCTCTTTAACACAAGGTGCAAGAACTTAATAAATGACTTCTAAACCTTAAACCTAAACTCTAAGTCATCTTAAAACCCTAATTTAAAACCCTAAACCCTAAACAAAACCCTAAAACCTGAATTTCACTTTAAACGTAAAACTAAACCCTAAACCTTAAAACTAAGCCCTAAACCTTAATCCTAAACCCTAAACCTTTTTATTAAAAATAATCCTAACACTAATCCTAAACCCTAAACTATCTTAAACCCTAACCCTAACACGAATTAAAACCCTAAAACCCTAACCCAAAATCAAACCAACCCGTCACCCCTTTTTCTTTCATTTTGACCCATTTTAAACCTAAGCTAGCACCCTAGCACCTCAAGCACCTCTATGACATCACCACCATGTCACCAAGCAGCCTACCAAGCACCTCCATCACCTCCTTGTAAGCTACTTGTAAACAAACACCTCCTTGTCATCCTTGTGGTTAGCCGTGACCCTCATACACCCTTCCACCTCTCTTAGCTACTATCCTATGACTCAATACTCATCACTAGCCTTCCATAGTAGTCACTCTATAGCTCTTGACCCTTAGCCATCAAGAAAACTTGGGCACCAAGGGTTTTAAGCACTATATAAGCCGAAACATACACCCTCTTTCAATCACAACTCAAATCTCATCAAATACAACAATGGAGTCTTAACTCAGACCAAGGAGGATCAAGTGAAGTCCCTAAGCTCAGAATAGAAGCCAAGAATCAAGAGAAAGGAACCCTTGAAGTTGTTACTAGGCGTACGAACCCTAAAACCCCATTTTGACCCATTTTAGCTCAAGTAAGCTCAAAATATTGTTCAATAAGCTTATATTCTGTATTAGAATGTTCATAATACTCTTAAGATCATATATAAACTCTTGTTTAAAGCCTTGAATCCTCAAACTCATGTGTTTTTTTATTAAAACCCTAAAAACGACCTGTTTTGATTTTCTAGCTAACGAATCGTTTTTCTAAACTTTTGTTATGTTAGAACATCTTATTTTAGCTTATTCTAATAAGCTATAACCTGCAAATATCATTTGGAATCCTAAAATAAGCTTGCATGGCTCTTTGGACTTGATTTGTAAATTATTTCCATGCAAGGGGTATATATCGTAACTTTCTGAAATTTATAACTAGAGGGGCTGAAAATGTCATTATTCCAAAGTTATAACTATAAGGACCTATTTTGCCAAGTTTTAAAGTTAAAGGTTTAAATTATATATACTTTACATATAAAGGACTAAACTTGTAAAAGTTTATAAACCAAGGGTATATATTGCCATTTTTGCAAACTTAAAAATATAAAATATAATATTTTTATATAAATTATAAAAATATATATTAATATTATAAAACCCGATTTTATTAAAACCCGACACATTAATCGTTATTAATCATCGATCGGCGCATTATAAAACAATTACGTTATATATTTAACGTAATTTATCATCGACTAACTTTTGAAGAAACTTAAAATCTTATCGTATCACGTTACTAGGGAGCTTCATATAAGGAGTTTCATTTAGGTATACGTTTTGACGAGTTTGCTGGATTTACAATTTAAAGTGTCCTGGCTCCTCAAACGTTTACTACATGACCTCTGAATTATGATGGCCCGAACAGTGATACAATATTTCCATAAATTAATAAATCAAAGTAATACGTTAAACTTTATAAAGTTTTGAAACATAAACCATCACACTAAGACTCGACATATTACCCTAGGTTGCGTGACAAAGCTGTTACTTTCACTAGATATACTTTTGCCATCAATCAGATTTCCCCTGTTAAGGTGAGTTCATAGCCTCACATTTTAAATCTTCTAATGTTTTCATAAACCCGCGAGGGGGATACATGCTATAAACCATGAATACAAGTATTTTTCCAACTGTATGCTATCCTGATATATTATTGCCTAAGTCCTTACTTTTGCCATTAAGACCCCACAATCATGAACCGTTAATTACTTTTCGGAGTAAGCGCGAATGTTGTGAATAGATCTATTTGGGACTGAGCTTCCCCGTTGGTGTATCTATACTTTCTGGTAACTAAACGCACTTCATTTGAAACACTATGTGGGTGTTTGGCAAAGGCACCTGTTAGGGCAATTTATTATTCTTCCGACTCGTAAATTGTTATGTGGATTTTTTTTCGAATGTGTATCGACCACCGCAAACTTGATAAGCTAATAGTAATAAACCACTAACTGCTTCCAAGAATTGATGATTCGTTAAATTCTTCGTTCCAATAGCCTTTTCTTCGAGTCATGTATGTTATCCTTCCTTACTCGTTAAATTCTTTGTTCCAATGGCCTTTTCTATATTTGATGCTTTGACTTTTGTTCATTCAATTTTCGTTGGAATAGGGGTGTTATATTATGCCCTTTAGTTTAACGAACGCACCAATAGTATTCATGGACCTCATGAATCGAGTGTGTAGACCATACTTGGATAAGTTCGTGATAGTGTTCATAGATGATATTCTAAATACTCTAAGAGTAAAGAAGAACACGAAAAACATCTCAAGCTAATCTTAGACCTACTCAAGAAAGAAGAGTTCTACGCTAAATTCTCTAAATCTGAATTTTGGATTTCAACTATACAATTCCTAGGTCACGTGATTGATAGTTAGGGTATTTACGTGGATCCCGCCAAGATCGAGTCCATAAAGAATTGAGCTGCTCCTACAACCCCAACGGATATACGTCAATTTCTATGACTTGATGGATATTACCGTAGATTCATCGAAGGTTTTTCCAAGATAGCAAAGCCTTTGACTAAATTGACTCAAAAAAACGTAAAATTTAGTTGGGATAAAGATGAAGAAGAAGCATTTCAGTTACTAAAGCAAAAATTGTGTAGTAACCTATTTTAGCCTTACCTGATGGCAGCGAAGATTTCGTTGTGTACTGTGATGCTTCACACTAAGGTTTGGGAGCAGTTTTGATGCAGAGACAAAAGGTGATAGCATACGCCTCTTGTCAACTTAAAACTCACAAGAAAAACTACATCACTCACGACTTAGAGTTAGGATCATTTGTTTTTGCTCTCAGAATCTGGACATATTATCTTTACGGCACGAAGTGTACAGTGTACACAGATCACAAAAGCTTACAACATATTCTAGACCAGAAGGAGCTGACCATGAGACAGCGTCGCTGGATAGAATTACTCAGTGACTACGATTGTGAAATTCGTTATCACCCAGGTAAAGGAAATGTTGTAGCAGATGCTCTCAGTTGAAAGAAGCGACATAAACCTCTAAGAGTTAGATCTTTGGGAATGATGATCATTTCACCACTCCCCTCATAAATACTTGAGGCGCAAACTAAAGCGGTCAAGGAAGAAAATGTCAAGAATGAGAACCTGTATGGCATGATCAAGAAGAAATTTTTCAGAAAAGACCAGATGGAACCCTATGCTTCAAAGACTGAAGTTGGATACCATTTTATGGAGGTGTGCGGGATTTGATTATGCATGAATCACATAAGTCAAAGTACTCCATCCACCCAGGATTCGACAAAATGTATCACGACCTAAAAGAGCTATATTGGCAGACTAACATGAAAGCAGATATTGCCACCTACGTTAGTAAATGCTTAACATGTTCTAAGGTCAAGGCTGAGTGTTAAAAACCATCAGGATTACTACAACAACTCGAGATTCCCGTATGGAAGTGGGAAAGAATCACGATGGATTTTGTTACTAAATTACCCAAAACACTAAGTGGTTATTATAACAACCCGCAATTTTCATCAATGTAATTATCCATCTATTAAATTAGATGCACTGTAATATCCATCTATTATAAAAATCTGACCAAGCTTTACATCAAAGAAATAGTTTCTAGGCATGGTGTGCCAATTTTAGTTATCTCAGATAGAGATAGCAAATTCAGTTCTAACTTCTGTAAGTCACTTCAGAAAGCTTTCGGAACTCAACTAGACATGAGTACTGCCTATCATCCACAAACTGACGATCAAAGCAAAAGAACAATACAAACCTTGGAAGATATGCTAAGAGCTTGTATTATTGACTTCGGTAAAAGTTGGGACAACCATTTACCGTTAGTTAATTTTTCTTATAACAATAGCAATCATTCCAGTCTTAAATCCTCACCTTTCGAAGCATTGTATGGCCGAAAGTGTCGATCTCCTGTTTGCTGGAGTGAGGTTGGTGATGTTCAACTCACAGGTCCATAGATTGTACAACAAACAACTGAAAAGATTGTAGAAATCCTAAACAGATTACAAGCTGCTAGAGATCGTCAGAAAAGCTATGCTGACACTAGACGAAAACCCTTTGAATTCCAAATTGGAGATAGAGTTATGTTAAAAGTCTCGCCTTGGAAAGGCATAATTCATTTTGGAAAACATGGCAAACTAAGTCCATGCATACATACGTTGCCAAATCAAAACAAACCTGGCTAGGATTGGGCCTATACATATACCAACTCGAACCTACACTTAAGGTATTACACGTGGAACCATAAATACCTTCCAACGTGATCAAACACACACACACACACAATGTCTGTCTGACGAAAATCTTGTCATCCCAATAAATGAAATCAAACTCGATGACAAGCTACATTTTATAGAAGAACCTGCTGAAATAATGGACCGAGAGGTCAAACAGTTAAAACAAAGCCGAATCAGCTCATCATATGGCAATACAAGACACATTGGCGACTCTCTCGCGACCCAGCACGCTTCAGATATATGATACCTGTGCAAAGAGAAGATCAACTGCTAACAAAAGTATCACGCACTCTCTTACACGAGGGCATAACATCAAACATAAACCACGAGGAGAACCGCGAGATTTTCTTAACACTGGTCAAAACTGTAGGCAACTTGTATAAATCAGTTTCATCTTTAAACCATGTCTTTTTCATTTATTTAATTCTTTGATTATTAACTAAATAGTAGATACTTATTATAGAGTACGATATTAACTCTTCAATCATTTATCTGCGTTAAATCGCACAATACGAATACAAGTAGACTATGGCATTAGTCTAGGTGTCTACCATTTTATTTTTTTAGTCATAATTCAATGCTATAGTTACTATTTTTTGTACGTTTACATTTTACGGGGCAAACTAGTACAACCTACATTATAAGGATTTTCACAATGTCTAGTGTACTGTAGCGTTAAACTTGTAACATATCTAATATACTTATTAGAGTAGATTGATAAGTTATTAGCATTTTTATGGCAGAGTAATTTTTATGTACTCGCTTTTAAGTTGTCTAGTAACTTTAATGGATTACGCCATTTATACATTACCGAATCAACTAACACCCCGTATCCTCAAAATTGATCTACGATAGGATGTGGCAATCTGTCTATAAAATGTAATACACTGGCTCACCATAATTTGAGACATGACATATGGTCATACGGTGAAACTTATAGAAAATGAAGTAGTTACTTCGTGATTAAGTAACTATAGTTTAAGCTATGTATATAGTGTCACTTTTAATAGTGACTAACCAGGACTCTAAGATAGCGCGCACATGAAAAGAGATAATTAAGACATGACAAAAATTTACGCATAATTCATTCACTGTCTCTCATGATGGTATAAGTATTTAAACTCAATTCTGTTTGAAGGCAAAAACATAGCAAAAGTGTATTGTATGTCGTCCCTTATTTACAACATACCTTTACCATATAAAAACGCCAAATAACCAAAAAACGTAGTGAAAAATGCAATAAATACATGCTATGCGTAGGTTTTGTTTTTGTATGTGCATTGGTACCGGATATCACAGAAGAGGCACAAAAAAGTAAATAACAAAACGGATAGAAACCGACACGGGAATAAAAAGAGACGCTGAAAAAAAACCAAAGCCGAAGGCACACATTCATATCTTCAAAGGGGCTCTTACCTTTACCGTTACTCATATTACTTGGGCCAAGATCAGTCCCATATACGAGTCTTAAAGTTATCATCCATTCGTAGACCCTAAATAATAAATAAGCCACTAAAACAATCCTAAACAAAGCCCTAACTATAGAATCACATGCTTGGCCCAAGTCAAAGCCAACCTAAAACCCGGTAAAATCCATACTACTTTCTTATAACTCAGCTCAAATAAGCGCGACGGAGTCAACCATTTACTGTTGTCTCTCTGTTTCCTCCCATAGTTTTAACACAATCATGGTAAAATCCGTTTCAAATCACATCTTCCCCACACACGTCCCTTAGTGCTTCTAGAAGCAACTGACACACCTGACATCCACGCTGGCAATCCGTATCAACCATTGTGAGAAAAGAACATGGCATGAAATCAAGGGCTATGATTAAATCAATGTAACACAAGGGTGAATCAAGGGCAAGGATTGAAGCATCTGAATCCCTCACAACAACTAAGCACTATACAGGCTAGAAGACATCATCATACCGCGCAAACTATAAATAATGAAGAAATATCACATACTGTAATCATGCTAGAGTAGGGTAGTGTAACTTGATGCTTAATTTTAACCACCGGTCCTGTATTGTCACTTTCAATCTATATGGATAACATCATCCTTTCTTCTAGGTCTCATTTTAAGTTTTAATAAAATCTCAAGTTGCTTTATAAAAATACCTCAGTATTTTATAAGTTCTAGAAATCATTTACTTCTATGCAAATAAAGCTTAAATCAACGATTCTAGACATTACATAAGCCCTTATGTACTCATTAAGCTACCATCTCTTAATTAAGTTTAGGCTTCTCTCTCTGAAGCTTCATATAACATATGTTTACATTATACAGAACTGTACTCAAACACCTTGGCTTAATATGCATTGCTTAATTTTTGATGATAAGCCAAAAGGGACGTGCTTATTGGACTTTTTACCAGCTTATCTATGATAAAGCATGGAGCTTAAATAAGCACTACATTGATCAAATTAACTCCCACTGTTTAGCTGTAAAAAAAAACTTACGGTTAAAATAAATCCGAAACGTAGGTGTCAGATAAACATCAATAACAAACAATAAAAAACTATAAAAAGATTTAAAAAAAAAAAAAAAATGGCGGGGTGGGAGGGGAGCCATCTCGCATGACAAAGGAACATTTCTCTTTTTCCCCTCAATTTACTTATTTTAACTGTTTGCTTATTTCTAGCTTATAGAGGTCTGCTTAATCCTGCTTGTTACTTCTTTCTGCTTTTAGAAGTTGCTTTTTATTAGAGTTAATGCTTATTCTAGTTTGGTTAATACTTAGATTAGTCATTTGTGCAATGTTCTATACATTCAAAACTGTTCGCGTATATTTAGTCTCAAACTCTTGCGTTATCATATATTTCCTGTTGCTTAATTAATGTGTTTCTGGATGCTATCATATGCTCTACTATGCAACAAACTTGTTGCTAATTTCATCTGTAATCTCGATTATCTCTGCTTTTAAGTCTGTCAACACATCATACTGTTTTCATCAGGCTAAAAATGTTTTATCTAGCTAAAGTTAACAGGCGGTCACTTTGGCATAAGGAGTCAAAATGGGATTTAGTAAGGTTTAGATCTATTTTTTTGGTTCGTAAGCATAGTTTACCATAAAGCTTAAATACAGTCTAAGTCAATAGTTCTCTGTAATTCAATTTTTATCCAAGTTTTTTAGCTAGTTTAATGGATCTGAGGCTTACCTTGCAAAAGTATCATAGCAAGTTTTAAATAAAGCCGATCTTATACAGACACTTATTTCATCAGATGAATCTTTCTAAAACCCTCTTTCGTTGTGAAATTTTTGTGTGTTCCAATCTAGTCTTGTTATAGCTATTATTTTATGACCAGCAGTACTTTGCTAATTAATGCAAATGATTTTTGAGTCTCCTTTAGTCTGTTAGTCTTCAGTTTGTGTCAAAAAGCCGACAAAATATAAGTCTGTCTCAAGGTAACTGTCTCTTAAGACAACTTAATTGTCTAAGCTTATGTTGATATTTTACCCCGTCCTCAAATATCTTAAAAGCTTATAAAACCAGATTTAACATGATTCTATTGGTAGATAATCTTTATCTGTTTTTAACAGGTTGTTTAAATCTGTTTTGTTTCGCAATTTCGATCATAGCTACAACTTGGTCATTATCTTCCGATGTCAATGTTAGTGTATTGTAGTCCAAAAGTTAGTCAACACAATGCTTTTAGTCCTCATAAACGTTATCATAGCGTCAAGTTGATCAATAAGCCATATCAGGCATTATTTTACTGCTTATCCCTAATTCTAAGTCGATACTTATTTGTTGTTATAAGGTCCATAATGTGTTTTAACAATGGACGATACATTTAGTTTGATGGTCGTCAGACACACTTGCTTATGATGTTGATTAAAAGTCTTTAGCTGCATCCAGTCACTCTTAGCCGCAGCGAGTACTAAACATAACAGGTAGTTCTACTGAAATCTGTTATGCGAGTCAATATCTTAGTTGGCTAAATTTGTGCTTTTTTTCATTACTCTCATTTGCCTAATTCGGTCTTGTTATGTCATCTACTAGATTTCAATCCATAATTTCTCTAATTTTGTAAATGTTGCATCTATTGAGTACAACAAACTGTCATAAAATGTTAAGACCGTAACGAATTCCCTTAGCAGTTAGTTTTTTCTAAACTATCACCTTAGAGTAGCTTAATCTAGCTTATTTGTAGTTTTTTACGAAAAAATGCTTACGGTCTACAATAGAAATTTATTGCATTATTTTTAGTAAAGTTCTTCTTTTAAGATTTTGCAAAAAGATTTAAAAATGCGAAACGTTTTCTAAAAGAAAAGGTCATGGGGATTCAGACTGACTGCCCAATGCACCTCAAATCCCTTTTGTGCAAACTACACTAGTCTTAGCACACTCCACCCACTAACCAACTGCCCTTGTGGCAGATTCTACTTTTTAGTTCTAATACTTGCCACTAAACTTAAAACTAAAATGAGTTGGCATTTTTTAGTCTATTGCTTATTTGCTAATTTAGCTTACATTTTACCTGCCTATTTAACCGTTCAGCACTTTTCAGTTTATATTTCAACTTATATTACTATTCATCAAACATGATCTGTTTCGTGTAATTATTCGACTAAGCCAGAGTTTTAGATTAGTTTTGCTATTTTTAATTAATTTCTAGCTAAATCATTTTTAATTTCATAATAAATAAAATAAAAAGCAAAAAAATATAATTCTTTTTCTGAAAATTATTTTATTTAGTTAAGATTTATTAAAATTAACAAATTGGGCTGAGCGATAGGGCTTAAATTCCCATCATACTTGCTTTCTTTCGCGTTGTATTAAATCTACTGTTGACACGTTTTCCCGACTGCTTGGCGTTTATTAAATCTTTCATCTACTTTAATTACTTTTACTTGCTATTTATTCACACTGCTTTTGCAATGTTAGATTATGAGCCTTTTCATTAGTAATCTATAAAACCAACAATCAAAATCTTTAAAAATCATATCAAATCACCTCTCATCACACGAACTTAACCGATTCGCAAATCTCGCCAACCTCTCAGGATACGACTTCGTGGAAGGTTTTTGAGATCATAATTACTTTTTGATAAAAGTAATCTTCTAGCAAAATCCATCCCGCAAGAACACTCATAATAATGACTAAATCATTGCTACATTATCCTTAATCTAATATACGTATCACTATATTCATTAAACACCTATACCGTAGTCAGAGCGAATCATTTTTGGGCGCCAGCTTGCCGATACTGGAGAAGGTGTGTTACGATTACGTGTTCGTTTCGAAGATTAGATTTCTCTTGAAAGACCTTCCTCTCGTGAAGTTATCACATTTTCTAAATTGTGACCATTCTTTTTTTTATTAAAAACCAAAAAAACTCCAAGAACTATTTAACACTTTCTTATTTTTAATATTTCTTCTATTTTCTTATGTGCATTATTATTAAAAAATCTATAAATATTCTTCTTTACCATCTTATACCGTTTAATTCTCTTAAATTTTTCTACCCTCAACTCCTCTAATTTCGTTTAAATTCTATGCTCGTCATTCAACCAACTTATAATTGTTATGGTGTGGAGCCGCCAATTGAATGATGTACGTCAATATAGTCCGATGTTGTATCTTGTACAGAGGTGTGGATATTGCACTCTTAGAGCATGGTTTTGTTTGTTTATTAAGCAATTCAAGAGACGGCAAATAGTCATTCTCTTATGCCACCAAATCCCGAATTCTATATCGAATGATTTCTCAACACACCTCTTGTCCGACTTCACACCTCCACAGACGCAACCCTAGTAACCAGACAGTATTCTTGTGAGACAGCCTATTGTAGGAGGACCGATGCCTCATTATGTGACTAATTGAGTACCTGCAATAGTTCCGATTGTCCTTGACCACACCCAAGAGACCGGTTATAAGTGACACATAGAAATCAAACTATTGAAAAAGGAATTTTCACAACTTCATCAAGTATACCACAACAATACCTTATATTGCTAGGAAAACTGCGGGGGTCCTCTTGAGAACTTCCCCAGTGTCAACCGATGAATCATAAAATTTCCTATAACTCTAAAGTCTTCTGGTCTCTTGACCATTTCAACCCCGCAGCAGTAATCCCTCATTCATCAACCTCCTCAAGAAACAATGTAACGTCAATTTTTGCAAGGCCAGAAGAAAACCTAATGAACTCTATTACAAACCTTTTTAAAGAAATTTAATCGTATATCATTTTAGATAAACGCCAAAGTTTTATGGACTGTAGCTTCTGGGAACATTTTTTTGCAAATTCAGCATATGCAGCGCGACTAAGAGGATATCCAAACTTTTTTGTGCGTCTCATAGAACTCTTAAAACATTCTGCCATCTATAAAGGTAGGAAGCTGGCAGAATATATTAATATCTCACGAGTTGGCAATCGTCCCAGGGCCTTCTACGACGATGATGATCTGCTGCTGCAGTACACTATTCAATCACAGGAGAATATTAAAGAATTCGTCTAAATGCACATCGACATCCGACTATCTATCAAACCGAGATCCCGATAACACTCTCTAAAGTATAGAGGCGGACGACATCTTGACACTAACTACCGAACACGAAAATATCGGACCGAAGCTCAATAAAGCCATTAGTGTTATGACTGAACCTTGTCCGCAAACCACAAATAGTGTTACAGGGTATTATTCGAGAATTGAAGTGATGTGCCATTTCTTGTGACATAAAACAACACTTTGATGCCGAGTCTGATCTTATGGAATCTTTGCTTAATCGTGACACTCTGATTGTTTATTCTCCTAAGATCGACTCTCTTCTCGAGAAGTTCGCCGGTGAACTCGCTCTTATCAATCCAATTCCACCGGGAATTCATGAAGCTGATTTTGATCCAAAAGAAATACTATCCGTCTCAATCGACCCAAATGTTTCTTATGATATACTATTCGAGTGATACGATTCTACTGAGGACATCGATTTATCGTTGGGCATCACCCCTCCGATACCCTGAGCTCGTCCAGCACAAGTACAGAAGTAGGTAGGAGGATGATATTTTCAGTGACCCAAATTACTAGACATACATATCTCTCCCTTTATTGCTAAGATTGAATCGTTCAATGAAACAACCCCACTTCCATCTTCTCTCTCTCATTCTGATAATTCTTTACCCGAATTCGAGACTTAGTTAGCCATCCATATGAAAGTGCACGAGGAGTGGCAGCAGCGCACACACTCAATGCCGATGAAAAACTCCTTTCCGAGTATGATTCGTTTCATTTTGAGATTGAGTCCGATCAGGGTGAGTTGTCTAGAGTTGTTATGGAAACTATTGATGAGATTGATGCTTTTCTTGATATCGACGTTTCTACGGATTTGGAGGACGGTTATCATGACTCGGAGGGAGACATTATCTATCTTGAGAGTTTGCTTATAAACAATACTATCCCTAATCTCTCCCCCGAGGTGTTTTTCGATCATAAACAAAAGTGCTTAAAGGATGAACCTAACAATTTGATAAATATGGTCAAATTTTTCGATCTCGGGATTCTAGATAAAAAAATTTCTCCAACGTATGTGAGATTATCCTTTTGAGGTCGCCAATATCTTTCTTCTCACATACTGTTATTAGAATCTTTCATTCTACTTCACCATATCCAGTTGAATTTCCTTTTCCTTTCTCCTTTGGGAGTGAGGACACCATTTTTGACCCCGGCATCTCCGCTTATAGTTTCTATTCATTAGAGCCGGTGGCATGCGAGAATCTGATGACAATTTTTCCATTAATCTGTTTCTGCCCCAAGGACAAAGGAATTCAGGGAGAGTCAAGCTAGAGACTCGCACAAAAACAAGCGCTTCTCGGGAGGCAACTCGTGTTTCTATCTTTTCTTTTTCTATTTATTAATAAGTTTGATGTGAGGAGGCTCGCCTCTTTCTTTCTTATGTTTTGGGTTTTGTGGTTTTATGTCCAGGATTGCCCGGATTTTGAAGACTCTCTTCGGCCTCGTTGTTTTCCATCTGTCACATCGCTCTTAAATCCTTTAGCAGCTTTATATTTCGGAATCCGATATCCAAAATCTTATCGACTAACGTTTCATCTATTAGCAATCCATAATAAACGGCGTTAGATTTGTGTAGAGACCCCTTTATATTAATAATATACATTGAAATTAGTATGGGGGTATCAATCTCACATTGATGTGTAGTTTTAGTATGGGGGGAATTTATCGATTTGATTATACCTGCAACTGTTGTTGCTCAGAACTAACCCGTTTTTTCCACCAAAAATATGTGATTTATGTGAAAATAGCAAAATTTAAAAAATTTTGTGCAAAAAAAAGAGTGAAAAATGTTGGAATAAAGAGATGAAATAAGTGTTGTGACACAAATAAAAGTGAGAACGAGAAATAAATTTTTGATCCGAAACCCGGTTATTAATCCTTTAGATTTTTCTTTTCTCCTAACACATATTTAAAATCGAGTTTGTTGCTAGTCTTCATGTAGGCTTTATTCCATATTGCCCGAACTTGATTTATTAGAATTAAGATTGTTGCCAGTCTATGTGACTTTGTTAAAGTATGCCGATCCTTAATATTCCTAGGCTAAGCATTCGCCTACGTTCTCTTTCTTAGAGGATTTTGATATTGCGAAGAACAAGGAATGATAGAGTCGAGTATAAGTCATGATATTAAGCGTGGAATAGTTGGTTTTCTTTAGAGCTTATAAGTATTAATTGTGGCTTTTTTTCCCATTAGTTTGTTTCACTTGTATATTAATAGAGTTTAATAAATAAGGTTGTCCAGTTCAACTTAATTTTTACTAACTTGGAAGATGATGCCAATCAAATAGGTACACATCGGGATTCGTAATTTGGCATACTATATATAAATCAAATTAAAAATTGTGTTACTTACACCCTTGGAGCAGCCTTCGGTAACTGGTGTAAGTAGAGTTAATCATTAGAATACACTTATGCCTTACAGAGACTAAGGGTATATGCGTAAAGTGATACATATTGTTGATCGCCATTAAAGAGCCTTAGGGTATATGGTGTGAATGATTGAATCATTATAAAAAATGCATTTGTTTGTACCATTATAGACCTACAGTGCCATACAGGTGCAATTAAATCTCACTCACTCACTTTTGATTTATTTCTTTAAATGAGCTAGGGTATATGACTAAATCAAATTAATAAATAAGTACATAATAAAAGACCAAATTTCGGTCACCAATCGATGTGGACCTCATCGTTTTTCAAGAAGGGGTAAAGCTAAATTTTATCTTTACCATCCCCTTTATTTTTGGATTTAATAAATTATCGAAATAAGTCTTAAAGAGCCTTCGGGTATATGACAAAAATAAAATCTTGAGATACAAAATTTAGCTAGATAAGGAGGACAAGTAAAACTCACAATTAGTATTTATGAGTAGTTGTATAGTCTATAAACCTGCCTTGTAATAGAGATTGCGACATGATCATGTGTTTTGACTGAATAATTTAATATGCTTGTTCTAAATGATCATAAGTATTATTCAAAGAATAATGAAAAGACACAATGTGTAACATCAACGCGAATTTTCCGAAGTTTAAGTATGACATGTCAATCATTTGACTTATTAAGGGTCTGCTTGACTTATCAGACCGATCAACTACAATCATTTTCCCGACTCGACTCTAAAGCAATTTGAATGTGGAATGACATTCCTGACAACTTTTTAAGTTTTTGCCCGCAGACCATTGGAAACGAGCCGGAAAATGGCTAAAACAGCACCGCAAACATTATTCGACAAGACAATAACACAACGCGGCACACACAAAACCCAACTCTACAATTTGTTTTTTAAATTATCAGTATTTATTTAATAAAAATATTAAATAAATTATATTATCAATTTAAATTAAAAGCGTTTTTGAAAACGGCACATTCGCGTTGAAATTCCATTTTTCATTTCGGACGGAAGCGAAACCGTACACAACAACATGAATAACAGACATCTTTCTTACTTTAACATGTTATAACATATTTTTGACAAAATTATCAAATAAATACTCATTTTTACACAGAAAAAAAAAAAATGCATTATAACAAACTGGCGCAAGTTTCGAGATTTGAATCGTTCGTTAAGTCGCTCAAATGAGTCCCGCAAACCCCTTCCTTTGATTACGCGTGGAAAACGTTAACGAGTACCATTTGAATACTTCATTAACAATGATCTCAAGTATTTATAAGGAGGAGTTTCAACTATGACATACACGACAACTACCGCTCAGTATGATCTTCCAGGCATTGAAGACATGGTTCCAAACATATGGAGTCTTGTTAAAGTTAATTATGATAGATATGCGTTATGGGGTATCTCACATTGGAGACAACAACATAAGTCCTTCTATACATATGCAAGAGGCATGCAATCAAGAGGAGATGTATATTTTACAAAGCGTATTCTGGCAGTCACTCATGTCAAGGTAACGAGGAAACATAGATACGGGTACTTGGAAGAGATTGTAGTAAGACGAGCTGATAACATACTATACAGATTCAAGGAAGGTGACTTTCCATAACTTCGGATATATGATATCGAGGATATGTTAATTCTTGTAGTTCAGAATCGGCTCACAAATCTTTCAGGGGATGACGTTACTGACTTCGCAATAGCACTAAGGATGTTCACCAGAAGTATGGTTATTCAGAAGCGAGTCGAGGATCTTCAACTTAGAGTTGAAAGTTATCAAAAGAAGATCAACGTTACCAAGCCTGATACTACAAGACCAGATCTCAGAAAAAGGGACCCGTACACTCCATATAAAAACCCTTAAGGTTTCATTTTTGTCGACGACTACAAGAGGAACAGGTTGATGCGCTCCAACAAACAGTACAAGTTCAGTGATGGCACGTTAACAAGACTTCTTTCTTCGCTCAAAGACATTACCAAGAATATCAACATGGAGTACTTTCTGAAGAGAAGATGAAGCACATTGGAGAAAAAAAGAGCTCATTTCATGATCAAGGACATCAACAAGCTGCTAAAGGAAAGGAGGATGATGAGGAGTTTGGAGAAATTCGTTGGTGGTAGACTCTACGGAACTGACCTTAGACTGCTGTAAAGAATAATATTATCATATGATGTTCTCATCATTCAGGTCAAACCTCGTACATATTAATCATGTGAATTTGTATATATGTAAGTGTAGACTTATGGTGATAATAAGGAGTGTTCGAGTATAAAATTTTCAAGAATTTCTTAGTAAATTTAAAAAAGTTCAAATTATTGTACTCAACATTGTCTTATATACCCTCATAATTTGAGGGGGAGCATTAAAATATTCCTATTAGATATTGTGTAACATTTTGTCCCCAAACGTTTAATCAATTGATATCCAAAATATCAAGGGATTAACATTTTAGATAAGGGGATAAAATGTGATTAAACTGTATCTAATGTATACTAAAATGTGATCATATAAAATGGACTCAATGCACTCCACGCTTAGCATGTACTATGATTACGGTGCACATGTTAAGGGGGAGCTTTTAGTGACAATGAAAAACTCTCAAAGTGTAAATCTTTTGATATTTATATCAAACACTTTGATTGAACTTTTCAATGATTTTGGAAGGATTGTGATGAAATACCCAAAAGACCGACCATGTACTTAAATTTATGAAGTTATAAGGCGGTTAGGCATAGGTATTCAAATCCTATGATCCAGCCAGAACCGAAGGGATCTACCCAGGGATATCCACTAGATAGTGTAAAAGTCCTTAGGTATGATACAAAAGGAGAAAAAGTGAGAATCGGGAAAAGTGTCGACTGAGATAGAGCTAGTACTGGAACAAACCCAACAAGGTACTAGTTATGAAGTCTCGGTAAGCGCTGAAGGAGTTAAAGAATTAAAAAAAATAAGATAAAGGGTGAAAAGAAAGAAGCCCTCCTTACACTTAGGCATAAACTGGATCAATACATCTGCTGTCAAGAATCACAAAGATGATTGCTGACATTGAAGACTGGCATCATAGACCTAGTGATGCAATGCATAACCCTCCCTGGCCACTCAAGGTCTCTCAAAAGACTCTTGTTTCATTTCTTACGGAGATTACACGCATTTCTATCGACTTTCTCACTCTGAGTTAGTTGATATTGAAAAGGTGGCAGTCAGTTCCAGCCTCCGATCACTAAAACTAAAGTGCACTATTGAGTCTAGAGCCAAAAGATATCATCTATAAATCTCATTAGGACACTTGTCAAAATTATGCTTGCTAAGTCACACAATGTGAATAACAAGATATATATTAAGAATCCTACGCATTATCCTTGTGATTTTGCCAGAACATCCGAGTGATACTTAAGTATTCACAGTGAAGATGGAAATCCTGCTTGAGCCAACATCAAACAAGCTCATGGTAGGTGACTTGTGCGATTCTTATGAATCAAGCTTGTGACAACTGGAAAGCAACAATGGTGCGATTCTTTATAAATCAAACATGTTCCAGGTTATGGATCGACGATTAATGAATTTTGAGTTGCTTAAAACTCTCGATGTGTCACAAAACCACTTTAGCAAGTGACACGTCGATTGATTTTCAAATCAATTTTTCTATTCAATCGGTGAGATAGTAACTCACTGGTTTACTCTTATCGTGCTGTCTACTTTGAGACGTTCTGATAATAAGAACATGCTAAGTACGATGAATCTAATACATATGTGTTAGAATGATTCAATACTACAGCTGCAAATCTTGTCAAGAAGATTCTTCTTAAATTGAATCTATCTGATCACAGGTCGATCCTCGCGGATTCAAAGGTTACTCCAACCAAACTTGGGCGAATGACAAAGCCATATTCGTCACCCCGCTTTATTGCTAACTGTTTTATTTCAGGAATATATAAAGATGGTCATGGAGGTGCCTGGTTCCAGCTGACTCACAGATACATAGCCGCATGCTCATACCCGACCGACAAACATAAAGACATCATGAAAGCTCAAGTACATATTTCAAGACTTCCGCTACTCTGATACCGAACGTCTTTCTCGAAGTGACGAAGTGTTAAAGTTAAAGAATTTCAAGAAAGATACAACATTAAAGCTTTTCAAGTCAACAAATCAAGAAAGGTATGAGCATGTCAGTCCAGAAGTCACAAGTTCACAAGATGGCAAAGGTTACAAGATGGCTAAACGAGATTATGCTTGGTTGATGATCTCAAGGTGTTCAAGATCACATTCAAGACAAGCTAAGGAACAAGCTCAAGACCTAAAGTCTATGACCACTATAACAAATCACAAGTTAATGATTGAAGTTAAACGAGCTCAAGACTAAAGATAAAGCATAGTATGCTAGGTTTAAGTTTTTGTAAAATGGAGCGACCTCCCTTAGGGGGAGATTGTTAGTAATACAAAATTCCTAGGAAAGTGTCGATCGCTTCCATAGATAACTGTCGTTAGCTCGATAAGTAATTTTTGGAAACTTACAAAGGTAGTTAGTCTAAGGCCCATAGATGAGTCCATTAAGCCAAGGCCCATCCACCCCTTGTAAGTATATAAACACCTCTCCATGCCTTGGAGAGGTGGTTGGTTGGTTGTATTCTCATTTTCTCTTAATGCATTTCATGTTTAGCACTTTCTCTCTCTAGAAAATACATCCTTCCTCCACTTTCTCTCTTTAGTTCTTGGTTCATATATCAAAGATTACTTTTATTCTACAGAAACGACTCAAGGATGTACCAATTATTCGTGATTTTCCTAGAGTCTTTCCCAAAGACTTACCCAGACTTCCACCACCTCGACAAGTAGAGTTCCAAATCAAATTGGTGCCAGGTGCCGCACCAGTTGCTCGAGCACCATACCGTTTAGCCCCTTTCGGAGATGCAAGAATTATCCAATCAATTACAAGAACTTACAGATAAAGGTTTTATTCGGCCAAGTTCGTCACCGTGGGGAGCTCCAGTCTTATTTGTAAAGAAAAAGGACGGATCTTTCAGGATGTGCATCGACTACAGGGAGCTGAATAAGCTAACTATAAAGAACCGATATTCGCTACCAAGAATCGATGATCTGTTTGAACAACTACAAGGTTTAAGTGTATACTCTAAGATTGATTTACGATCAGGATATCACCAACTTAAAGTTCGAGAAGAGGATATTCTAAAAACAGCATTTAGGACTCGATATGGTCACTATGAGTTCCAAGTTATGCCTTTTTGTTTAACCAACGCACCAACGGTATTCATGGACCTCATGAATCGAGTATGTAGACCATACTTGGATAAGTTCATGATAGTATTCATAGATGATATTCTAATTTACTCCAAGAGTAAAGAAGAACACGAAAAACATCTCAAGCTAATCTTAGAGCTACTCAAGAAAGAAGAGTTGTACGCTAAATTCTCTAAATGTGAATTTTAGATTTCAACTGTTCAATTATTGGGTCACGTGATTGATAGTCAGGGTATTCACGTGGATCCCGCCAAGATCGAGTCCATAAAGAATTGGGCTGCTCCTACAACCCCAACGGAAATACGTCAATTTCTAGGACTTGCTGGATATTACCGTAGATTCATCGAAGGTTTGTCCAAGATAGCAAAGCCTTTGACTAAATTGACTCAAAAAAATGTAAAATTTAGTTGGGATAAAGATGAAGAAGAAGCATTTCAGTTACTAAAGGAAAAATTGTGTAGTACGCCTATTTTAGCCTTACCCGATGGCAGTGAAGATTTCGTTGTATACTGTGATGCTTCACACCAAGGTTTGAGAGCAGTTTTGATGCAGAGACAAAAGGTGATAGCATACGCCTCTCGTCAACTTAAAAATCACAAGAAAACTACACCATTCATGACTTGGAATTAGGATCGGTTGTTTTTGCTCTCAGAAACTGGAGACATTATCTCTATGGCACAAAGTGTACAGTGTACGCAGATCACAAAAGCTTACAACATATTCTAGACCAAAAGGAGCTGAACATGAGACAGCGTCGCTGGATAGAATTACTCAGTGACTACGATTGCGAAATTCGTTATCACCCGGGTAAAGGAAATGTTGTAGCAGATGCTCTCAGTAGAAAGAAGCTACTTAAACCTCTAAGAGTTAGATCTTTAGGAATGATGATCATTTCACCACTCCCTTCATAAATCCTTAAGGCACAAACTGAAGCGGTCAAGGAAGAAAATGTCAAGAACGAGAACATGTATGGCATGATCAAGAAGAAATTTCAAAAAAGACCAGATGAAACCCTATGCTTTGAAGACAGAAGCTGGATACCACTTTATGGAGGTGTACGGGATTTGATTATGCATGAATCGCATAAGTCAAAGTACTCCATCCACCCGGGATCCGACAAAATGTATCACGACCTCAAAGAGCTATATTAGTGGCCTAGCATGAAAGCAGATATTGCCACCTACGTTAGTAAATGCTTGACATGTTCTAAGGTCAAGGCTGAGTGTCAAAAACCATCAGGATTACTACAACAACCCAAGATTCCCGTATGGATGTGGGAAAGAATCATGATGGATTTTGTTACTAAATTATCCAAAACACCGAGTGGTTATGACGCCATTTGGATAATTGTTGACCGTCTTACTAAATCTGCTCATTTTATTCCAATTAGAGAAACTTACAATATGGACAAACTGACCAAGCTTTACATCAAGGAAATAATTTCTAGACATGGTGTGCCAATTTCGATTATCTCAGATAGAGATAGCAAATTCACTTCTAACTTTTGGTTGTCACTTCAGAAAGCTTTCGGAACTCAACTAGACATGAGTACTGCCTATCATCCACAAACTGATGGTCAAAGCAAAAGAACAATACAAACACTGGAAGATATGCTAAGAGCTTGTATAATTGACTTCGATAAAAGTTAGGACACCCATTTACCGTTAGTCGAATTTTCTTATAACAATAGCTACCATTCCAGTCTTAAATCCTCACCTTTTGAAGCATTGTATGGCCGAAAGTGTCGATCTCTTGTTTGCTGGAGTGAGGTTGGCGATGTCCAACTCACAGGTCCAGAGATTGTACAATAAACAACTAAAATAATTTTACAAATCAGAAACAGATTACAAGCTGCTAGAGATCGTCAGAAAAGCTATGCTGACACTAGACGAAAACCCTTGGAATTCTAAATTGGAGATAGAGTTATGTTAAAAGTCTCGCCTTAGAAAGGTGTAATTCATTTTGGAAAACATGGAAAACATGGAAAACTGGGTCCACGATACATCGGGCCATTCAAAATCCTGGCTAGGATTGGTCCGGTAGCATATAAACTCGAACTACCGCAAGAATTAAGTGGAATCCATAATACCTTCCATGTGCCAAATCTAAAGAAATGTCTGTCTAACGAAAACCTTGTCATCCCATTAGATGAAATCAAACTTGATGACAAGCTACATTTTATAGAAGATTCTGTTGAAATAATGGACTGAGAGGTCAAACAGTTGAAACAAAGCCGAATCCCCATTGTTAAAGTACGTTGGAATTCTCGCCGAGGGCCAGAATATACATGGGAAAGAGAAGATCAAATGCGACAAAAGTATCTGCATCTCTTCTCAAGCACATAAAACTAAATCACGAGGACGTGATTCCTCTAACGGGTGGAAGTTATAGCAACTTGTATAATTCAGGTTAATATTTAACCATTCATTTTCATTTATTATTTTGATTTTAAATGATATTACTTTTATAAGTAATTATGTGAATTCAATCGCATAAGCTTAAATCGTAAACAATATTAAATTATGATTAGTCTAGGTGTTCTAGACATTTTATTTTCTTATAATCATATTTTATATGTACTATTACTAATTTGATATTTTATGTAAACATTGTACGTTTTACATTTTACACAAACTTAAACCTACATTTATAGGTTGTAACAACGTCTATGTACTCCGTTAAACTTATAACACATCTAATATACTTAGTTAGAGTATATTGATAAGTTTTAGCATTTTTATAAGCATAGTATTTTTATGATACCCAGTTTTAAGTGTCGTGATTTAAGGGCTTAGCATTAGTAATTACCGGGACCAAATTATACCCCGTAGGGTAATAACTTCATAAGAAAGAAAAATCAACACATCACCACCTCCTTAGCTTGAGGTGGCGTGTGACTAAGCAAGCAAAGCAACACATCACCACCTCCTTAGCTTGAGGTGGCATGTGAGTAATGAAACAAATCAACACATCACCATCTCATTAGCTTGAGATGGCATGTGACTAGTGAAAGTAAATCAGCACATCACCACCTATAAATCATATATATAAACCTCTAATCCATCATTTTTCTCATAGATAACCAAAAATCATCACCTTTTTTAGTTAAGGGCTGAGCTCATCAAGATATTTACAAGAGTTGGAGTTTGGGTTGATTGGTATTCATTTGGGTTGAAAGCTAGAGTTTGATTCATTATTCTAGTTGAATTCTTCCATCATCCTTCTTATGTAAGGATATATCTATGTTCTTGTATTCATCTTTTTATTTTTGATCATGTATAATTTCTATATAATCTCTTAAATTGTATGTATAATCTTCTTTTAGTGGGTTTTGGACATTGTACATACTTGTTAAATCATAAAAATACAAGCTAAACAAGCTCTAGGTCATAGTGGTATTTTCTATTTTAGATCAGTAGAAAAGATGGTGTTGTTGTATAAAATCAGTAAGTTCTGGATATTAGGGAAAAAGACTAGGTTGCAGCCCTATCTCATATGATTATTTTGCCGGGTGGCTCGACCCGGGACGATGTCCGATGCTCTAGTTATAGCCGAAATGGTAAAGACTACCCAAATCTGACCACCAATTTTAAATGGCTAATATCTCTAAACATTTGTATACTGATCCCCAAATATGTAAAACTAAAAGTTGTAGGTAACATCTTAAAGAATCAGTAGCAAGTTGAATGAGCCTCTACTGACTTACGGTTTGGAAATGGCGGTCGTTTCCGTAAAACTGAAGTAGGCTGTTAATAATCAGCCATGACCTTTGTGGATATATTACCTAATTTGACCATTTATCATGTAAAATGAGATAAAAAGGAGTTTAATTCTGTAAAATAGACGTGAATATGGTTCTGTAGGTATAAGAACCAAGTCGAGACCCCTTATGGTTTAGGATATATGACGACTTTAATCGGGATATACTGTTATAACTTAATATGAACCGGGATGGTTTAATTTGTAAATTGGCAATTTTTATGAAACCCGAAGTGGTAGGACCTACTTATCAAGAATATGACCCGTTTACCTTCTGTAATTAAATTGAACCGAGACTCAACCATTCTGAACCATTTTCACTTATACCACTTCTATGTCACTCACGTTTACCAAGAGTTCTTAACGAAACATAATGAATGTTTCCATAAAACGTTTATCTCGTTAATTATTCTTTCACATATAACTTATAAATACCAAGTACTATATTAATAGGGAATTTCATAATCATATAAGGCCTCTCCGGGATTTTTGACCTCTAAATTATGATTGCCCGAACGATTGTATGATGTTATTTATAAAAGGCAAATGGCCAAACGAAACTTTAGGGATACTTCATTAATATAACAACTTAAGAATCTATGTTCAACAATATAATCAAAGTCAATAACTTTATATTATCGAACTTTATTCTAAGACACGATCACTATATTTTCGTAGGTCATCGTTAAAGCTCGTGATCTCGCAATACACTATCTATCGTTATAATCCACTACTGATCACTACGATGAGTTCATAGCCCCGCCTTTACTTATTTACATGCTTTATAAACCCCCAAGGGAGATACATGCTAAAACATCTATTTACGGACAATAACTTTCAAAACTGTATGCTTTCCTGAATATATTATAGCTTGTGTCTAAGTCCCTTCATGCCATAAAGTCCCCCACATCATGGACCATTAATCACTTGTGTGTGAACACGAATATTGTGGATAGGCCTATCAGGATTGACGAATCCCGTTTGTGTTAGCCGAAGGTAACCAAAAGCTATATTTGTAACTCTAGGTATATGGCAATTACCTACACGGGGCCATTATCATTCTATATATCATTATTGATATATACAGTCAGTTTTGAGTGCCATGAGCTTAGATGCAATAATATCTATTTATATTATGATTGTATTCGTTGCAATTATTACTATAACTCTGAAAATTTGATTGTCCATTTCATAAACCTATGAATTCACTCAACCATTGTGTTGACTTCTTAGCATGTTTTATCTCAGGTCCTTAAGGTATAAACGGGCTTACACTGAAGGTGCACGGAAATGTTTTGAAGACCTTGCATAACATTATCGTTTGATAAAGCTTTAATACTTATTATGTACTACTTATGTAAATTATGAAACTTGTGTGACCTTGTATCAAACTCTGATATTTTGTATTATTCGAATGATAATGTATTTCAAAATGTCTCATTTAGAGTCGTTTTCTGTAACTTGTACTGTGTGTCATGAAGTAATACCCTCGTCTAGCTTCCGCTGCTATTCAAAACTGGGGGTGCTACAGATTGGTACCAGAGCTAAAGTTATAGAGAACCAGGTTCCATTTTATACCTAGACTATAACTACTATTTACTGTTAAACCGTTTCACTCATTATCAACTTTACATTCTATGTGCCATACCTATTCTTTGACACATCACTATTCTTATATATATTTAACTAACAACGAGCACGTATACCTTTTTGTAGACATCATGTTTGTACCCACTTCTCCCGAACATGTTCCCGCTATACCCGATCAGTTACCAGTTGAACCACTTCTTGCACCAAACCCTCCCAAACTCGACAATGACTATCTTGATGCCGTCGATTATGATAACGAAGAGGAACCTTATGAAGATTTAGATGATGATGAGGAGGATCCATAAGAGAATCCTAAAATGGACGTAGACAAAGAGGAAGAGGATCTTGAAATTGACGTAGACGATGAAGAGGAGGAGGAACCACTTCCTGCATCCCCACCATAGTAAATGGCTATTATCTATAGATTTTTGTGTAGTGACCCCTAATTATGTAAAACTAAAAGTTGTAGAGGACTTAAATATCTAACCATGCTCATAGGTTTGAGCTTAATCGGAGTTACGGTTTGAAAATGACGGCCATTTCACCGGGACTGAGGTTGGCTGTCCAAAAACAACCATAATCTTTAATGATGTATTGACCAATTTGACCATTTTTCAAAAAAATTGGATTAGTGGGATTTCTAAATCTAGTATACTTGAATACGGTCTCGGGGATATAAAAACCTAGTCGAGTCCTCTTGTGGTTTAGAAAATATGGTTACTTGAGCGAGATGTATCTTATTAGTAACTTAATATGAATCGGGATGGTTTAATTTGTAAATTGGCTATTTTTATAAAACCCGAAGTGGTAGGACCCACTTATTGAAAATATGACTCGTTTACCTTTTGTAATTAAATTGAACCAAGACTCGACCATTTTGAACCATTTTCACTTATACCACTTCTATGTCACTTATGTTTTACCAAGAGTCCTTAACGAAACATAACGAATGTTTCCATAAAATATTTGTCTTGTTAATTACTCTTTAACATATAACTTATAAATACCAAGTACTATATTAATAGGGAATTTCATAATCATATAAGGCCTCTCCGGGGTGTCGTATCGACGAGTTGTGGATTTATGATTTAAAGTGTCCTGGCTCCTCATATGTTCACTACATGACCTCTAAATTATGATAGCCCAAACGATAGTATGATGTTATTTATAAAAGGCAAATAGCCAAACGAAACTTTAGGGATACTTCATATAACAACTTAAGAATCTATGTTCAACATTATAATCAAAGTTAATAACTTTATATTATCGTACCTTATTCTAAGACCCGATCACTATATTTTTGTAGGTCATTGTTAAAGCTCGTGATCTCGCAATACACTAACTATCGTTATAATCCACTACTGATCACTACGGTGAGTTCATAGTCTCTCCTTTACTTATTTATATCCTTTATAAACCTCGCGAGGGATATACATGCTAAAACATCTACTTACGGACAATTACTTTCAATATTGTATGCTTTCTTGAATATATTATTGCTTGTGTCTGTGTCCCTTCATGCCATAAATTCCTCCACATCATGGACCATTAATAACTTATGTGTGAACACGAATATTGTGGATAGGCCTATCAGGATTGACGAATCCCGTTTGTGTTAGCCAGATAGGTAACCAAACGCACTATATTTGTAACTTTAGGTATATGGAAATTACCTACATGGGGCCATTATCATTCTATATCATTATTGATATATACTTTTGAGTGCCATGAGCTTAGATGCAATAATATCTATTTATATGATGATTGTATTCGTTTCAATTATTACTATAACTTTGAAAACTTGATTGTCCATTTGATAAACCTATGAATTCACTCAACCATTGTTTTGACATTTTGGCATATTTTATCTCAGGTCTTTAAGGTATAAACGAGCTTACTCTGAAGGTGCACATACATGTTTTGAAGACCTTGCATAACATTATCGTTCGATAAAGCTTTAAAACTTATTATGTACTACTTATGTACATTATGGAACTTGTGGGACCTTGTATCAAACTCTAATATTTTGTATTATTCGAATGATAATGTATTTCAAAATGTCTCATTTAGAGTCATTTTCTGTAACTTGTATTGTGTGTCATGAAGTAATACCCTCGTCTAGCTTCCACTGTTATTCAAAACTGGGGGTTCTACAAATAAGTATTCAATGAGAATGGTAGATAACATACTTTTTACTAAGAAATCAAAGTCACATCTTATCATTGCTCAAATATATGTTGATGACATTATATTTGGTTCCATGAGTCATCTAGTTGAAACTTCTCTTTTATCATTGACTAGAAGCAGAATCTTTCAACAGTATTAAGAAGACTTTTAATTCCCAACACCCTTGTTTTGAAAAGATCCTAGAAGTGAAAATCATAACTTGGGGTTTTTGTTGAAAATTTGATTCTTGGCGAATCACTTCAATTATGCTTTTTGAGTATCAAAGTAGTTATACATTGTTATATCTTAGTTCTAATTGTATGAAAATAACAATAAAAAACAAAAACCCTAAATTATATGATTTAATTAAAATCAAAACCCTATATATGAAATCAAAAAGAAAATAAGATGAAATCACTTACAATTGTTGTTATAGATTGATGATCTTTTAGATTAGTTGCTCCAATTGCCGATTAGAGTTATGTATGATTGAGGGTTTTAGTGTTTTAGTTCGTGTGTGTGTTTATTTTATGTTTGTTGTGGTCCCAATTTGTTCAAAATATCTTATTTACCCGCGATTTGTGACACACGGATCCACCTAAATAACGCACGGATCTCCCTATGGTGGATTCGTGGTCCGCAAGTGTTCAAAAATACGAATAGAGTTGATTTTTGAGCAAATTGAGATATGGTGTTGTGTTTTTGGCAATTAAAGTATGTTATATATTCTATTAAGAGTATGTGATATAATTTTCGGAGTCGATGTTCAAGTTTTGAACAAATCATGCAACTTGTCGTGAATATACAAATGGAATTTCAACGTAGTCGATCCTACTAGGAGTGTGTTATCTTTTAGCATAAGTTTGACCATTACTAATAACACAATCATTTGTGAACATTTAGATTCAACAAAACATCGTCAACATAAGTGTAAGTTGCAATTTGATGATTGTTCTTTTCATCCTTTCTAATCGATTTCGTAATTTTCATGTATTGACCATACATGTAGATTTTGAAAATATCTATGGTCATTTTATTGATATCTTCTTTATCTAATAAAACTCTAATCTCGATTATGTTCACGATCGGAAGTTTTGTGATTGGAACTTGTAATGAGAATTAACATCTTTTGAATAATGATTAATTACTTAATTAAATTTTCGCTTACGATTATTTTTGAGATGATGAAGAATCACTATCCATGATATGTTCCATCATTCCTAATCCTAATCTTAAATAATTAAATACTTCACGTTTTAAAGGCTTAGTAAATATATCGGCTATACTATCTTCGGATGCAACTTTCTCGATAAAGATATTGCCCTTTTGGACATTATCGCGTAGAATGTGGTGGCGTATTTCTATATGTTTAGTTCTAGAGTGTTGTGCGGGGTTTTTGCTTAAGTCGATAGCACCTTTATTGTCGCACATAATCGGAACATCGTCGAGGCGTATGCCGTAGCTTGTTTCATCCATAGTGCTTGTTTACATGCCTTACCGGCGGAGATGTATTCGGCTTTGGTCATGAAGATAGCAAGGGCTGTTTGTTTCTTAGCGAACCAAGATGTTAAACAACATCCCATGAACGTACAAACGCCACTAGTGCTTTTGCGAGCAACATAATCGCCTGCGTGTTCAGAGTCGGCATAAACTATAGTTTCTATTCCAGTTCCTTTCGGATACCATAATCCAAAGTGACTAGTTCCTCTAACATACCTAAATATAAGCTTAACGACTTCTAAATGGGTAGTCTTAGGATTTTCTTAGAAATGAGCACATAAGCAAACACTAAACATAATATCGGGCCTACTAGCAGTTAAGTAAAGTAAAGTACCAATCATATCTCGATATTTAGAGCTATCCATAGAGTCGGCTTCATCGTCTTTAGTGAGCTTGATCTCCGTTGACATCGGCGTCTTGGTTGGTTTGGAATCTTCCAACCCGAACTTCTTTAACATCTACTTGATGTATTTGGATTGATTGAAAAATATTCCGTCTTCCATTTGTTTGATTTGAAGACACAAGAAGAAGTTTAACTCACCCATCATACTCATCTCAAACTCGTCGTGCATGATTTTTGCAAAGTCATCACACAAGTTTTGACTCGTGGAACCAAATATAATGTCGTCGACATATATTCGAACAATGACAAGGTGTGATTTTGATCTCTTAGTAAAAAGTGTGTTATCAACCATTCCCATTGAATACTCTTGTTTTATCAAAAATGCTTTTAGTCTATCATACCAAGCTTTAGGATCTTGCTTAAGACCATATAAAGCTTTCTTAAGTGTATAAACATAGTTTGGTTTTTGAAAATCAATGAACCCCGGAGGTTGAACATAAACCTCTTCGTTTATAAAACTGTTTAGAAAAGAACTTTTTACATTCATTTGATATAGTTTAAAATCATTTGCATAAGCAATAGCAAGAATTATTCTATTTGACTCTAATCTAGCTACCAGAGCATATGTTACATTATAATCTATACCTTCTTGTTGATTATATCTTTGTTCCACTAATCTAGCCTTATTTTTAAATACTATACCGTTTTTATCTAATTTATTTCTAAAGACCCATTTTGTTCCTATGATGGACTGACTTATAGGTGGAAGGACTAATACCCAAACATCATTAGCTACAAATTGATATGGTTCTTGTTGCATAGCTAGAATCCAACTTTCATCTTTTAAAGCCTCATTAATATTTTTGGGTTCTATAGTAGATATAAAACAAAAGAAAATGGTATGATTTTGGGCTTGAGACCTTAATGTTCTTTGATTAAGATTTCCCATGACTTGATCTAGTGGATGATTCTTGGACTCCTTAATGTTAACAATTTTGTCAACTTCTATCGACCCATCTTCTTCATTAATATTATTTACTACTTTGGTATTTCTTTTAATAGCTTCTTATTCACCAACATCATCATCAACCAATGGTGATAATTTAGTAAGAGGAGGATATAACACCCCTATTTTTAACATATAGCAGCGGAAGCTAATCTGGGGTATTATTTCATAGTACAACAGTCATAATCATATAAAACGACTCAAAAGAGACATTTTTAAAAGATAAGTTATCATTC
>BQNB010066530.1:7990-34528 GCA_026074375.1 Tanacetum coccineum
GTGCCGAAGTTTAAATGGTTTAAACGATGATGCCACAACCATGATTTGGACTTGGAAGCTTTGGACAGCAAGCATATCGGAGAAGACTTCATCATTTCACTAATCAATATTGTGTACAAATTGGTGCCATGAATACCTTTAAGGATATCTGTACCATTAATATCACGAAAGAAGCAAGAATGCTTTCTGAAGGCAACTTCAAGATCAAAATCACAAAATTGCCCTACAGAGAATAGATTGTGTCTAAGTCCATCCACGTAGTATACTCTTGAGATCACACTGCCACCAATAACATAATCTTCATAACCCAAGATAGCTCCGAAGTGATCATTCCTGAATTTGACTGTCCTAATGAACTTTTCCACAAAATTCATGAGCTTTGAACGATTCCCCGTCATATGTTTTGAACAGCCTGAGTCCAGATACCAAAGCATGACCTGTACGACCTGCATTTGAAAACAGTCGAGTTTGGAGAGTTTGGAATTTCGGTTCCCCAATTTTTGTTGGGGTCCTGTTGGTTAGCATATAGAGTAGAACATTTCACAGAAAGCTTAGTTAAATGGCACATTTCGCCTAAGGCAAATTTCTTTCCTGTGGGTCTCCATTGATAACCAATATCTGCAAATAGTTTTCCCGTAGCTTTCCAAACCCGCTTGGTCTTGTACAAACTGTTATCAGACAGTTTGCCTTTTGGTTTCCAGATCTGCTTGGTCTTGTTTAAACTGTTATCAGACAGTTTGCCTTTTGGTTTCCAGATCTGTTTCTCTTTATTCAAGACAATTCTAACGGTGGGGGTAGCATTCACAGAATTCAAGATATTAACAACACACATTCCATGACTTGCAGAGTTTACAGATTCAGAATTCGAATTAATTACAACACGCTTAGAGCTAATGCTAGAATCAACCCGATTCACTTTTGTCCAAACTGACTTATTTGTCCTAAGGCGTACTTCTACTTCCTTCTTATTCTCCTTCTTAGCAGGCAGGATCCTATTTTTCTTTGTATTGCTTCTAGGCTTTGATCCGCTTGCTTCAGTGGAATCGTTTACTCCTGTAGAGGGAAGCACAGGGATATTAGTCTGTTGAACTCTCTGGTGCACTTTGTGTTTCTGTGCCCTCGCTCCCCCCCCCCCTTAGAACCCGGTCAGGATCAATTATTTTTCCTTTTACTTTTTGTGCTGCTTCTAGGCTTTGATCCGCCTGCTTGCTTCAGTTGGAATCAATCGTTATACTATTGTAGAGGGAACGGAAAAAGCTCAGGGATATATTTGTCTTAGTTGAACTCTCTGGATGCACTTTGTGTTTTTGTGTGTTTCTAGAAGAAGTTCCTGGTTTATCACTAATAGTAACTTTGCTTTTTTCTAGTAACAGGGGTAGTTGAGGGGAGCCTTTGTTATTTTTTCATATTGAATTTCTTGGGCAAGAGCCAATCACACTTCTAACAATTCCTGAGATAACTTAGTGTTTGGCAAGATAGTCAAGTGAATCTTATCACAGGGGTTTTAACTACTCTAGCTTCCTCTTACAATCTCACTAAACGTTTTACCACTATGCCTTAGATGGCTGATATAGTTTTTAAAATGAGCACTCCTATTGTTCTTAAGGGATGAGGGATGGGTTTAACGGTCAATGCATACATGCCAAGGGCTAAGAAACTTTTGGTTTGACATAGTCACTAGTGAAACAAGGCTCTTTGCTTCGCAATTGAGCTTTTAGACTCTCAATCTCATTCAACATGGTAGATGTCTTTTCACTTGTGTGAGCACGCGTGATCTTAATTGAGTCATACAATTCCTTGTAGTGTTGTTTGACATTTTCTAGTTCTACTCTATCGCAATCATTTTGTTCTATGAAGAGCAAGTGAATTTGCATTATAAGGCTCGACTTCTGTATTCACATTAGGACTAGATCTTTCAAGTGTCTAATCACGTTATTCTTTTTCTTGAATCTGATGTTTCGAGATCTTGATCGTAAGATGAGTTAAAAATCAGGAGCTTCCTGTGTGTGCTGATGTGAATTTTTTTATAAAAACTTTCTTGAAATGTTGATACTTTAATTGCAAGTTTAGGCATTCCCTTTTCAAGTTTTGAAATAAGTTTTGATCTCATCATGAACTTTAGACATGTCAGGCCTTTTCATGGATCAAGAACAACGTGATTTTTCCAACATCATATAGCAGTTGACATCGACAAAATAATTAAACAATCAGATTCTCATTTTCAATGAGAGGTTTTTCTTTTCAATTCAGCACATTGCTTGTCTACAGTTTCTTGTCACTTCGTTATTCATTTGATCAAAAACGTGCTTCCCATCTTTATTTTACCACTTCTTTAAAGAGGGTGTTTGAACTTCCAACAAAAGTGTTCTTAAGATGTTTTGAGCAATGGAATCAACTTCAGTGAGGTAACATCTTTTCGTTTGCTCAAAACCTCTTTCCCCCTCTGTAATACCTGTTGGGGTGATTCTAGTTTTGCAAGTTTTGTCAAATTCAGTAAAAAGTTGTGTGAGTACATAAAGATTAATCTTCACTTGACTTTTAGTTGGAAGAATTCTAGGGACAAGCTTGACAGGAGTATTGGGTGGATTTCAGTAAAAAGTTGTGTGAGTACATAAAGATTAATCTTCACTTGACTTTTAGTTGGAAGAATTCTGGGGACAAGCTTGACAAGAGTATTGGGTGGATACACTGTCAATGCTGAAATTGGTTTTGGAGCTAAGGTCTCAGCCTTTTTCCTGTTGTTGTCATCTATGGTCCTAACTTTATTTTCCACACATAGAGGGCTTTGCATTTTCAACAGCATTTTATTCCTAGTTATCTCAGCTAACTCACGCGTATCCTCTGAGTCATGTATGACAGTGGGTGTATGATTGGTAGTGACAAGTACATGACCATTATACAGAGCAGACTGAGCTTGCTTTGCACGAGCGAGACATACGGGATTTTTGTAGCCTATTGCTACCTTGTGCTTTTCATCATAAAATGATTTTGGTTTACACAACATGTGAACTGTTTGAACAGACTGATCCTGTTTGTATAATCTATCTTCAATCTTATCTTTTAGCTTCTTTAAGTCCAAAAACTCTTCAAGGAATTTGTCTTCTTTTTGTTTAAAATCCTTTTTCAAAAGTGTTACTTCTTTTGTCTTTGACTTATAATGGTCAACTGTAGAACTAAGGAGTATTTGTGCTGAATGAAGTTCAGATTTTAAAGAAGTTTCCTTTCTGTTTCGGTCCGAGATGATTATTCTCATTTGTTCATCAATTTTTCGTTCTCTATCAGTTAATTCAAACTTTGCCCGTTTTTCATATTCCCCGACCAGTTCCTTATATCTCGCAAGTTCAGAGGTCACTGAGTCATTCATTACCATGTCTGGCTTATTTATTTACATCTCGTGCATCATGATACTCATCCATATGATCTACAAAGGCATCATGATCTTGTACCTCAAATGGATTATTCGAGTCATATGATGGCCCGGCTTCATCGTAGATTGGATCTTCAGATGTGAGATTTGCCATGAACATGGTCTGTGAAGTGGGACCCTCATCAACATCAGAGTCGAATGCATCACATTCATCAGCTTCAAAAATATGGTCCACATTGAGTGCCAAATCATTCTCGGGTGAATCATCCACATCATCATCAACGTTGGTAACCTGTTCCCCTGCAAGAAACAACGACTGTTCTTCATCCAGTACTGCTCCACTCTCCTGGGCTTGCATTAGTAGCATCTTGTCCTTGAAGTAGTCTGAATCTTGAAGTCGCTTTGGCCTTGGACATTCACGTGCTATGTGCCCTAGTCCGTTACAGTTGTAGCACTTGATGGGTTTCGCTTGACCAGGATTAATCATGCCTCCTCTGTTCTGAGCTCTACATTTTCCCCTACTCCATATTCCTCTTGCATTGTTTTTACAGAAGATGGTCTCCTTGATTAAAATGTGCTTCCCTTGATTAGTCGCAACTATTTCTTCCACGACATCTTGAACAACACTTCCCGTCTTGAATCATAGCATTGTTCCACATTAGACGAAGCTCTAAGTTTGATTGGTTATTTAAGGTAGATGTGATTGTAACGATCGAAGTGAGAAGGGCAAGTTTGTAGGATAAACTTTCAATCAAGTTTTCCTGTTGAATAACTCCCTGAGTCAGTTGAAAGATGTCAGAAGGATAAGGTTTTCTGTGGAGGATTGAGGAGACTTGGATGAATGTGCTGGATATTGCTGAACTGAGGCGTCCCGACACTAGTAGCAAAGATCATTATTTGGTTGACCGAATCTTCCATCATAATTCTGTTCTCCATTAGCATGCACCTCATGTTGCTTTAATTAGTCATACACTATCATAGTATTGACCTTTCAAACCTCTGTTAAGGTTTGAACTTCATTATGAATCAACTCCCACCCAGGGCAGCAATGTTGTACACAACTAGAGATAGCTGATCCTGGACATGGTCATTTTGAATTTCTCATGTCATTAATGAGCTTTGTAAACCTAACATAGTATCCTTGAATGGTTTCTCCTTTGATTTGACGGAAGTGTTCAAATTCATCATATAACTGAGATTCCCTGTCATCCTTTGTTAACTCAGAACCCTCCAGAATCATCTTCACGTTTTCCCAAATGTCTTTAGGTCAGGTATGAGTGATTTGATGAGTGAGTAGATCCTTGGTATACCCGAATAGGATATTGTTTCACGAATTCAGCTTTAAACCTTTCCTTTTTCTTCAGCCGACAGGGTCTTTAAGACTCTAGCACTCTGGACCTTGTTGAACTTCACCCTCGGTTCCTCCAGTAATAACATCTAAGACGTTCCCATCTGAAATGGTCCTTCTTTAATGGACTTCATAATATTCTCTCCATTATCCTTTCCTAGACATTACAGACGTATACGTTGTTGCCAAGATTTCAAAGTCCTGTTCTATCAAGCATTGGTGGGCGTGTATCAGAACCTGCACACTGGATGTCTTCTTGCATACTAGACATCTTGTATTATTATGATATGATATGTTTTGATCGATCAATGATTAGTGAGTGTACGTTAAAAGTGGTGAGGTTAACGTATTCGTGTTTTGTTTTAGTGATATTAAATCCCGAGTTTGAAATATTTCAAATTTCGAAGCCAGAAGCTCAACTCGCCGCCAAAGGCAATCAAACCGCTGCAAAGAAATAAGCAACCCGCCGGTGGAATTAAGCCGCCAAAGGCAATCAAACCGCTGCAGAGAAATAAGCAACCCGCCGGTGGAATTAAGGCAACTCGCTGGTGAAATCTTAGGGCAACTCGCCGAACACAACTCGCTGCCAAGCAACCCGCCGCGAAGATAAAAGACAACTCGCCGGTGTAATTTTAAGGCAACTCGCCGAAGTCAACTCGCTGACAAGCAACCCGCCGCGAAGAGTTACGCAACCCGCCGCGAAGAATATTTTGATCAAACCGCCGTAGAGTTTTCAAACCGCCAGAGTTTCCTTAAGAAATTTGTTATTTAAAATATTCAACCCGCTGATAACCTGTTCAAACCGCTGTTAAGCAAACCGCTGCGTATCAACAACTCGCCTCTTTGAGCAACTCGCCGCCTATTCAAACCGCCGGTAAGCAAACCGCTGCTTAGTAACAACTCGCCGCTTGAGCAACCCGCCGTGTGTCAGAGGGTTGGTAACCTACTCAATAAGATAATATTTTTCACCAAACCGCCGTGAAGAAATTCTGGCAACTCTCCACGAAGAACAACGACGTTTTTCACACAAAATCACCTATAAATCACCCTTTTGAACGATTTTGCTTGATTTCTTTTGCACAACACAATACCACAAGGTAATAGCAACTAGAAACACCCAAACTTCATCATTACAAACAACAAAATTCGGAGATCTTTAAAAACGAGCTAGAACTTTCTATGGCACACTTTTCGAGCTAAATCAAGCAAAAAATCGCACATACACACGATCCAATCATCCCATAAGCTCTGATACCAATTGTGGTATATCTTATATCATAACACGGGGTCGATTCTTGAATCTGGTTAGTTTCTAGAGAGAGAAACACTAGAGAGAGAATAGTCTAGAGAGAGAAAGTGTTTCTTTGTAAATGAATATTTGACTAACTTGTCTCTTCCAAAGTTGGAAGAGACTATATATAGTACTTACAATATACCGGGTATTAGTACCCGACTTAAAACCGAAAAACGTACTATTAACTATTAAACTACGAGCTATAATAAACAGTAAAATACACGGGGTGACCGAGTCTTTTTCTAATATCTAACAGTGTTGTTCCCATAAAAGGTTTAACTTGCCTCTTTGCTAAGGCCACAATTGATGAATCCAATTTATGGCATAGGAGGCTTGGTTACATAAACTTTAAAAACATGAACAAACTTGTGAGAGGAAACCTTGTTAGAGGTTTGCCTTCAAAGATTTTTAAAAATGACCATTCTTTTGTTGCTTGTTAGAAAGGAAAGCAACACAAAGCCTCCTATAAGGCCAAACTTGTTAACTCTATCAGCAAACCCTTACATATGCTTCATATGGACCTATTTGGTCCTATAAATGTTAAGAGTTTAATGAAAAAGTCTTATGTCCCCCCCGCTAGTTGTCACTGATGACTTTAGTATATTTTTTTGGGTATTCTTTTTGGCCACTAAGGATGAAACTAGTGGGATCTTAAAGACTTTTATAACTCGAATAGAAAATCAACTAGATCATAAAGTAAAAGTTATCAGATGTGACAATGGAACTGAGTTTAAAAATAGTGTAATGAATCAGTTCTGTGATTTGAAGGGGATTAAGAGGGAATTCAGTGTTGCTAGGACTCCTCAGCAGAATGGTGTTGCTGAGAGAAAGAACAGAACATTGATAGAGGCTGCAAGAACAATGTTAGTAGACTCTAAGTTGCCAACCACCTTTTGGGCTGAAGCAGTTAATACTGCTTGCTATGTGCTAAATAAAGTTCTAGTTATTAAGCCTCATAACAAGACACCTTATGAACTTATTCGTGGAAGACCTCCATTGATAGATTTCTTGAAACCTTTTGGGTGTCCTGTTACCATCTTAAATACCAGGGATAATCTAGGCAAATTTGATGGAAAAGCTGATGAGGGATTTTTTGTTGGGTATTCTGTGACTAGTAAGGCCATAAGAGTATTTAACAAAAGGACAAGGATTGTTGAAAAGACCTTAAACATTAGATTTATTGAAAATACACCTAATGTTAAAGGAAATGGACCAGACTAGCTTTTTGATGTTGATTCTTTGACAATATCTATGTTAGATATTAGAAAAAGACTCGGTCACCCAGTGTATTTTACTGTTTATTATAGCTTGTAGTTTAATAGTTAATAGTACAAATATCTTTTAGATATTTTGTAAAATATCTAGTTAATTTATCTGTGAGTTAAACACGATCTTTGGCCAGGCCGAGAAAAAATACGGACATGGGTTCATAAAATGAGATTTTTATGATATAAGAATAATAGCGAGGACTTGTCGTAAATTTTACGAAGCTCGAAACGAGTTTACGATTTAATGGACGCTTTATCCCCGCGGTCATACGTCGACTGCGGAACGTCAATATAATAAATTTTTATCGAATCTTCTCCAAATTTTTCATAATAAATTACGAAAAATATTTTATTTCGACAATAAAATTTTAAATGTCGACACTCGCTCACGGAAACTCGTAAAATAATATTTACGACATCGGGCACGCGATCGTCGTACAATGACCTAAAACACGGGGTGTTATACTAATCCCATCGAAACTATCATTTTAGGTAGCCCCGAGTCGGCTAAAGTTAACCTTCGATGTGCTTCGGTTGTACAATATGATTTTAGATCGACAATGAAAAATCGACCAAAAAGTGTTCGGGTAGATTTGGAATGTGATTAGATAATTTTAAATCTTTGTTTGGAAGCAATAAATTGTTTACGTTTGTTGTATTTTAAAATTTAAAGTCTAGATGTATAAAGTTTAAGAGGTTATTTGTTTATATTTTAAAGTTATAATAAAACTTGTAAATTTATAAATTTACACTTTTAACTTCATAAAATTTATTTAAAATTAAATCACTAAAGTTTTATTACTTATCTCCTCCTTTTTCAAGTTTTTATTTTCATAAATTTGACACATATATTTTTATGTGTTTTTTTTCTCTATCAGATTTCTTCATCAATTTTTTTCAATTTTGACCAAATTGATTCAATTTTTTTTGTTGATCAATCAGATCGTTCGATTTTGCCTACGTTGCAAAATCAAACGTTCTAATTGATCCAATTTATTTTCTCATAAGATTTAATTTGATAGAAAACTTCGAAATAATGTTATTCTTTTATTATATAAAAGATTATGCATTGATGCAATTATAATAATACCCTTAGCAATTAGTAATAATTAAATATGAAAATAAATCAAAATAAAAAGCAATTAAATGACTATGCTCTTTTCTTAATATTCTCAATGTAAAACCTTTCTCAATAGAACCAAAGCCCCTCTTGCCTACCTTATTTTTAGCCAATGATAAGAAAAGATTGACATGACATACAAAAATACACACTCCGCCTTTTCATCCTCGTTGGTTAAAGCCATTTTGTCTCAAACGGCCTCGCTTTTCCTTCCAACTTTTACTTAATTGTTTCTCTTTACATCGGTGTGTCTCTCTTTCATTTCCAATACTCTTGTAACTTATACATGTTTGTGACCACTTTTGGAGTTTGTGTTTTCTTGTTTAGAAAAAATGGAGTGAAACAGATTGTGTTTATCAAAATAACTTAAAGTTGACTAATCGGAGAAAGTTAAAGAAGTTGTTTTGGCCAAATGTCTTTGTTTTGAGTTGATTGTAAAAAACTATAGTGAAAAGACAGGTAGTTAAATGGTAATCCAACCACATAAACTCCATAATAGAAATCAAAGCTTGTAGGTTGGTAAGATGACAATTTTCAAAGGGGATAACATGGCTACAATTATTGTAGCCAACTTGTTACAATCCTGCACTAAAAATACACAAGAAATCATTCAGGAACCCACAAAAAGAACTCAAGGACTCACAATTTATAGCACAAAATTGTAGCTAGTTGGCTACAATTAATTGTAGCTAATATTTCCCCATTTTCAAATATGACACCATCCGACATATTTGATCATTTTAGCAACTTAATTGATGACGCATAGAATTTTGAACTATCATTGGTCATGAAAATATATGTTTTCTCTTTTATAAAGGTTGACAATTGGTAAGGATTGACGGATATTAAGTTAATAATATAAGAGCATGGAGTATGGTGAAGAAGGTATTTCGCTATTCCTACATGGCACACTCTCTCTCTTCTTCATTTGCTAGCCACCACACCAAGGTACCTCTTTACTTCTCTTCATTTGGTATCTCGCCGTGGAAATGAGTCACAAACAAACAAAACATAAATCTGTTTAACTTTAATATTTTAATTAAATGTGAGTGGGTGGTGGGGCCCAAATAAGAAAATAGGGGTGTGTTATGAGTAGGGGTGTCAATAGGGTCGGGTTGACCCGACCCGAACCCGAACCCGATAAAGCTTATCGGGTCGGGTCTAATCGGGTCAAATTTTCTTGTCGGGTTATTTTGACCCGAACCCGATAACCCGATAGTGTTATCGGGCCGGGTTCGGGTTAACTAAATAATGTTATCGGGTTATCGGGTCAACCCGATAAGACCCAAAATAATTTTTTTTAGAAGCCCAACTGCCCAAGCCCAACCCAATACTATCTACTAGAGTCTGTAACAAAATTGTCCATGAACAATAAAACCCTAATTCCTTTTAGATTACAGAAACAAGAAAACCCTTCCAATCTGACAAACCCATTCTTCTTCTAAACCTTCAAAAATCAATCGAACCATTATCAATTATCATCTTTCAGTTGACCATATTTTTCCCTCACAAGATCATCTCCATTCAAAAAAGGTAACCACTGTTTGAATTTTAGATGAAGTTTTGAAATATATTTAACTTATTAGTTTTCTTATTAGTTGTCTTGTTGATGTTTCTTTTATTTTTATTGTTGTTAGATGACGTTGGAATCAAACTCTGTAAATCAAACACCCGTTGAGGTTGAGAGTAGTGAGACAGAGGAGGAGGAGGAACAACCAAAGGGTCAGAAAAAAAGATCACTTGTGTGGATCGATTTTGAAGAATTAAAGCTTAAAAAAGGTGAGACACCTATCGACAAAAAAGCTAAGTGTAAACATTGCAGTAGAACTTACTTATGCCACTCTAGAAAGCATGGTAATACAAATCTTCACAATCATCTATTGACATGTAAACCATACTTAGAAAAACAATGTGCGTCTCAAACTAATATAACTTTTGAGGGTGGTAATGTAAAAAAGATGATGGCATGGAAGTTTGATAAAAAAAAGCAAGGAAGCTTTAGCTCATATGATAATTGTCGATGAGCTCCCATTTAGCTTTGTTGAGAATTCAGGTTTTAGGCATTATTAAAGAATTAACCAACCTCTATTTGATGTTTCGTGTCGAGGTACAATAACACAAGAGTGTTTAGGGCTGTATTTACAAGAAAAAAAAATAAGCTTCGTGAAACACTTAGGAAAAATATTGGTAGGATTTATTTGACTACCGACTATCGGTTGTGGTTAAAAAAAAGACTACATTAAAGGTAAAATGAAGTTTCTTTATGAAGATTACGTGCGTATACATGCTCCATCTTCGGATTCATCTTCAACCTTAGGGAAAAGGCCAAGGACCACTAATACTAGCAACGAACTTGATCACGGAGATATGTTGAGGCGTAGGATGAAAACGGGTCAATCATCTAGTTCATCAACAAGTGAATTAGATAAGTATAATGGTGAATTTTGTGAACCTTTTGATAAGAACGTGCATTTTGATATTGCGCAATGGTGGAAAGTAAATAGCCAAAGGTTTCCAATTCTTTCTTTAATGGCTAGAGATTTGTTGGCCATTCCAATTTCAACAGTGGCTTCGGAGTCGGTATTTAGCACGAGTGGTCGAGTGTTGGATTCATATCGAAGCTCTTTGGGTGACAAAACTATTGAATGCTTGGTTTGTGCTCAAGATTGGCTTCGTATAAGTTTAAATCCTAAAAAAGAAGAAGATATGGATACCATTGCAAAAATAGAAAAAGGTACCTCTTTTATTTATATATTTGAGTATATTATATTTATACATATTCTATATCACTAAATATTTTTAATGCTCCTTTATGTAGAGCTGATGGAGCAAGAAGGTGCACGTTTGAATGATGGAATTGAAGATTGAAGACCGATACTAGTTTTTGTTTCCCTACTAATATGTGTACTACTGAATCTGTAACGTTATGGTGGTTAGAATTTGGTACAACCAAAATGTTGTTGTGTTTGTTTCATAAGCAAAATCTTGTTGTTTGTGGTACTACTGCAGAATCTGTGTGTTTGTGGTACACTACAAAATCTTTTGTTAATGGTTAATCCTTAATGTTTGTTGTCCTTGTTTGCTGTGATATACATGGGTGTTTGGATTAATCTTTAACTGTATTAGTGTATATGGATTCATCTTTGCTGTCATTGATTTGAGACAAGTTGCTGATAGGGGTGTTATCATTTAGTTAATCATATTGTGGAAGTTGTTATTATTCAGGTGCTACTCTATTGGGTAAAGAATTGTGACAAAAGTCTTGTACTGTAAAGACTCAATGTTAGATAGATAGATACACTGTAAATACTCAATTGTGAGTTGTCACAAAATAATTATGACAAAAGTCTTGTACATAAACGACGTATACATGGCTAGATAGATACACTGAAAAGCACTTTACATAAATGACATATACATGGCTACATACATATATATAAATGACATATACATTTTCCTAAAAGTATTGTACTGAAACTAAGGAAAAATGTATAAAGTATGACAAGAAAGAGCACTTTAATAAAAGCACTTTAATAAAGGCACAAGAACATGTGAAAAGTACTTCAATATACAATCAGTGGCCAAATATAAGATAAGACCCGATAAGCACCCGATAACCCAAAGCACCCGACCCGATAAGACCCGACCCGATAAGACACGAACCCGATAACCCGATCACTTATCGGGTCGGGTTGCGGGTGAGATTTTAAAAAACAAAACCCGACATGACCTGACCCGACATGACCCGATAACCCGACCCGATAACACCCCTAATCTCCATCACTGCCACCATCTCCATCGCCATCATCTCCATCATCTCCATTATTCAAAACCAAAACAGTAAGTTTTTACACATTTGTTCTATTGAATTAAGCGTGATGTTTGTAATCCAATCATCCAAAAATAGTTACAAAGCTGGATTCAACTCTTAAGTGCCTACCAATCACATTTACAAGCAAGAATGTTGCATCAATTTCAGAACTCCGGTCAGTTTTATCACTTTCTCCAGATAATTTATGGTTATTTTTTGCTTATATGTTTTTGTATACAATAGAGCCTCATAAAAATTAGTAGATAACTAGGTTTTATGCCGTTATTATTGATATGTAATTGTATATTGTTT
The DNA here is from genome assembly GCA_026074375.1 of Tanacetum coccineum. Taxonomy (NCBI): domain Eukaryota; kingdom Viridiplantae; phylum Streptophyta; class Magnoliopsida; order Asterales; family Asteraceae; genus Tanacetum; species Tanacetum coccineum. The sequence goes on from BQNB010066530.1 coordinate 20,511, forward strand.
GTTCAAAACTGTTGTAATGGTTTTGATATCCTAATGATGATATTTTGATGAGTTTGCTCGTAGTTATCGGTTAATTTTGTTTACTCTTTTTTGTATCGAATAGAGGCTTATGAATTAGTAGGTAGATAAAATTGCTTTTATGAGTTATTAGTGTTATATAACTGTAGCGAGGTTATGCCTTTATTATCCCTCATTTTTTGGTTAATTAGGGCATCCGTGTACATGTTAGGCATCTATTTGTATCTTTAGTGCATCGATTAACAAATTAGGGCATCAGTGTATGTGTTATGTTTTGTGCATCCGTTTGAATGTTTATGGCATCATTGGTCATAACAGGACATCTCTTTGTATGTTTAGTGCATCGATGACCAAATTAGGGCATCAATGTATGTTATGTTTATATCCGTTTAAATGTTTAGTGTGTCATTGGTCATAATATGGCATCCATTTGTACTAATAGTGCATCGTTTGAAATACTTGGACATCTGTTGTATGATAAGGGTAACAATGAACAAATTAAGCAAATGTGTATATTTATGATTTAATGTATCCGTTTGAATGTTTAAGTGCATCATTGTCATAATAGGTCATATATATGATGTTGAAAGCATCGATGACCAAATTAGGGCATCTGTATATGATAGTGTTTAAGTGTATTCCGTTAAATGTTAGTTTTGTGCATCATTGGAAATACTTTAGGCATAGTTTGTAGGTTTAGTGCATCGAAAGAACAAATAGGGCATCAGTGTATATGTTATGTTTAATGTATCCGTTTGAATGCTTAGTGCATCATTGGTCATAATAGGGCATCTATTTGTATGTTTAGTGCATCGATGACCAAATTAGGGCATCAGTGTATGTTATGTTTAGTGTATTCGTTTAAATGTTTAGTATAATCAAAAGCATCCATGTACTAATAGTGCATCGTTGGAAATACTTAGGCATATGTTTGAATGATTAGTGCATTAATGAACAATTATGGAATCTGTATGCTATGTTTAGTGCGTTTGTTTGTATGTTTACTACATCGCTGGACATATTAGGGATTCATTGTGATATTGAATTACTGTGTATAGTTTAGTGCAACATTTATGGTGTCTGTGACTCATCGTTAGTAACGAAAAATAATTAGGTTTATTCTTTTAATCAATGTGACCGATCCAAACACTCCAACCGCTTTCTTACTTAAAAGTAAACAGAATTATAGATAAATAGAAAATTATATTTTCTGATAATTTGTATGGTTTATTTATAATGTTTTTACGAGACCGTAAAGGTTGTAGCTTTAATGTAATTGTGTATCTATAAGCTCGGGTTTTGAAGTGCCAGGGTTTTGGGGGGGTGTTTTTGTTTTTAACTTATGTGTGGGCATATTAGCTTACTTGATTTTGGCTTATATTTCATAAGCAATAATTTTTGTGTCTATATGAGCATTATCAGCTAAAAATGTCGCCATATCATAAAAAAAATAATATAAGCCCCAAATTCCTCAAAATAAGCCGAAAAATTTAGACTTATGAAATATAAACAGTGAAACAAATAACCTCATAATAAACTTAGATTAGTGTGTTAGATTTTTGATATTTCTGTAACAGGAATGTGCGTTGATTGATGTCGTTTTTGCTCTAATTTAAGCTTAATTTATCTAATATGAGAGCACGACCCTCGAACGTGCACATAGCAAACTTCACTTTGTCATCTTCAGCACATTTGCAAATTTCAAACACTTGCTCCATCTTTTCGAACCAACGTTTCAGTCCGACTACACCTTCAGTCCCCTTGAAAGAGTGAGGCTTGCCATTCATAAATGTCTTATACGAACATCCATGCATCTCTGGTACAACAGTTCCTCCAGTATTTGTTGATCCGGATCCACCAGTATTGTTTGAGTCAGCTCTAGTCTTTTCATATTTTTCAATGGCTTTGGCCACACGCTTTTCCACTATCTTCCTAACAGATTTCTTCTTAAATCTCCTGGGCGGCATGATTCTGGCAACACAAGTACACAATTCGTTGAGAATTTGTAAAGGTATGCAGAGTCATGGCACATGGTAAATAATGGAGAATGATATAAATAATCATAAATTAATCAGGATAGTCGATATTTATATAATTGATCGATAGAAATAGATATTGATATGTCAAAAGATAGACGTAAGAGATCGAATTTAAACCAAGTATTATATATCTAAGATTATATATAATGCAATAATGACAATCGGAAAAGTAAGTAAGGATCAGGGAATACGCGCGCGTGGATATCGGATAGCGATGAAGGATTCTGTATTTAAAAATGAAAGAAAAGAAAACCTTTAAACTTTGTGGTTATAGACTAGGTTTTGAAAATGACCCAGTTCCCTATAACCTTGGCTCTGGTACCATCTGTAACACCCCCAAAATCAGGTAGCAGCGGAATGGTAACAATGGGGTGCTACGTCAAAGTACAACAATCAAGATATAGGAAACGACCTTAAATGGACGTTTTAAGATAAGATTTCATTCGATGCCATAGCAAAATATCAGAGTTCATACATTAGGTCCCATATGTTTTAAAAGTCATAAACATTTCCACATGCGTTTTTAATTAAACAAAAGCTTCATACTACCAAAAGGTGACTTAAGTTTTTATAGATAAAAGTTGCATCGAATTTAAATAAACACAGAATCCATCTTCATTGATATCCATCACGGCTCCCATCCAAGCTTATACCTTAGGACCTGAAATTAAACATGCTAAAAGTCAACACAAAGGTTGAGTGAATCCATAGGTTTGTCGGTAAAAGAGTGGACCACAAGATTTAAGTAATAGTAGACCATGAATCATATTCAGTAGTCCAAAAACAGGTATTATTGCACTAAGCTCATGACACCGAACCTTAACACGTAATAAGTAATCGTAATATATGCCCCACGCAGTAAAAAGGATGATGCCAAACAACCAACGTATTATTCAAATGTTAAATGCACCATGAGTCAACTTGTGACCCCAAAGAAAGGTGGGGATTGTTAGTCCCGATAGATCTATCCACAACACTCGCGCTTACTAATATAGCAACTCACGGTTCATGATAAAAGGGGACTTAGTGGCAAGGGTACTTAGGCAATAATATGATCACGAAATAGCATACAGTTTTAAAACACTTGTGTCCGTAGTAAAACAAGCATGTAATTCCACCCCGTAGAGTTTGTAAAACAAGTAGATAGAAATGGGGCTATGAACTCACCTCGAGTTATTGATAATCCAAAACAACAGAAAACGCGTCACGGAAATGACGGAATGCAACCTAAATTAATATAGGCCGTATAAGTACTAAGTACATTGGGTAACTATTACCACATATAATTCTATATAGCTACATCACCATCTAATTGTTTTAGTAAAATTGTGTTTAATAAGTTAAAACGTTTATAATTATACCTTTAGTAAAAATGACATAACTTTTACGTTTCAAGTCCGTTTCTTGCGTTTCTTATGTCCACGCTTTCGTATTAAGACGAGTTATCAAAATTTGACATTTTCATATTTTTAGTTCTCTGATGAACAGTGATTTTACAGTTTGTACCAGTTATAAACTTATTTTTATAGTTTTAGTTATCGTAAAACCCGTAAATGGCGTATCTTATTCGTTATAGCTCCGTTTTTAACGATTCTTTCGAGCACGATCTCGTAATTGAAAGTTCTATCTATTTATGAGGTTTACAAAAATAAATGTTTCTGTCATGAACAGTAACTTTTTATAAAAGTATTTTTATAAAGGTATTATTATCGTAAACTCGCGTAATTCGTAACTTCTTCGTTATTGATTGAAAAATTACGTTTCTTATCATTTTGGAATCCTAAAAATATGTACAATCTGTGAAAAATACTAAACTTTCTGTTTTAGAAATATTTTACAACTTGCTTTTATAAAGTTTATTTTATAACGCGTTTAATTAACGTGTAACTCGTAAACTACGTATCTTTTTCGTTATTAATCCGTTTTTCGAGTTTCTTAGCTTTTTGGAATCGTCATGAGACGTACTATCTTATGAAAATATAAAATGGACAGATTATATGTCGAATTTAAACAGAAAGTTTGCACGTCTTTCTTAAATCCATATTTAAGCTTTGTTTTTATAACTTTCAACTTTGTAAATTACCACAAGTCTTTTATACCATATATATATATTATATGTCTTACATATAATAAAGTCCATTAGTCCATGGATTGTCCAATATTTGTCCATGATCACAAGTCCATAATAACACTTATAAACCATAACTTCCTTAAGCACACTTTAATCACTAGTTTATACATATCCTTTTTATACATAAACCAAAAGTGTAAAAGACTTATACATCTATTTTAACATAATATTAACATCCATATATCATGTGAAAAAGTTTATCAAAGCATGATTATAAGTAAAAATCCATTTTATATGTTAAAACATTTCCTAAATGGTGATTAAATATATAGAACTCATATATGCATAAAATGATAAATGTAAAGACATAAAGGGTTTTAGTTAACCTTAATATGATGTAATATGATAACCAACACAATCTAAACCCTTGTTTAGATTATAAACCCAAGCTTGCAAGATCTTGAAACCTTAAACCCTAATCTTCCATTTGTCTTGCTTAACATTTGTAAAGACTTAACCAAGCCTTCAAATCTTCTTAGGACATCTTAGATATATAGTAGGAATGTGTGTAAATATGATAAATAAAATTTGGTATGGATTTGATGTTGGTTTGTGTTGTGCCGTGAGCTAGGAGGGGGGAGGAGGAGGAGTTTTTGTGTTTTACACCTTTAAAATGAGAAGTTTGTGTGTATTTCACTAACAAAGTCCTTAAATACCCTAATGACTAGTCAAAGACAAGATGAGGGTTTCATGGAGGTCTTTGGTCTTTGTCTTAAAAAGAAAGGATTATCCCATGGAATTAAGGAACATGTTTTTTCCAAGTTTGAAATATCTTTTGTCTTCACTATCTATAATCGGATGTATATATGTATATGTAAGATATTATGTTGAATTTTTGGGTATTGGGTATAAAAGTGGGTATTTGTTGAAGCGTAGAAAAGTTTTGGTGCTTCCGGGTATGCCTAAATGTATTTTATTGCGAAACGTAAACGTTTTACGCAACCAATAAAAATTAAATATAAAAATTTTATTATTACTTTCGTGAAAATAATATATTGCTTGCTTGATGAAAGCTTTAATTCGTTTGGTGTCCGTTTACGTTAATTGTTGATTTTTTTAGTTTACGCGATTTTACTATATAATAAGAATTAAAAGTAAACACGTACGAGAAGAAAAAATAATAATTAGTAAAATAGATGACGTCGTAAATGACCTGAAAATACGGAATGTTACAGCACGTGATATGTTAGTATTAAAATTTGTCTCTTACCTATACTTTTACAACAAATTTATGATATATTGTAAAATCTAAAAAAACAGATTTATCCTTGCTTATCAGGCAAGCTAATTTTTCCTTTTCAAATTATAGAGCATTGAGAATAACTTCAGCCAAACACTTGTAATGTTGCATATTTGTGTTTCTTTAGTGCATCTGTTTAGACATATTAGTGCATCCATTTGCATGTTTAGAGCATCTGTTTTGACATATTAGTGCATCCATTTGCATGTTTACACCAAAAAACAATTAAAAACAAGATTGATCTTAAGCCCACACAACTTTACTATTTATGTTGATTATATCATATTAATGCGACAACAAAATGTTGCATCGGTAAGTATGTTTAGTGCATCGTTCATGATAATATGGCATCCATTTCTATGTTTAGTGCTGGTATGCGTTTAATTACACATACCTTTCACCATTAAAACCGGACTTAAATGACAAAAAACGTACCAAAAATACATTGTATTTGTATGTTTTCACTTATTTTGTGCAGGAAACGGATATCCGACAAAAGAACGAAAAACCAAGCAAAAACGGACAAAACCGAGCACGGAATGGAAAAGCGTAAGACAAAGTCAAATCGAAGCCAAAGACCAAAAAGTCAACAAAAGTCAACCAAATAGTCAACTGCAAAAAGTCAACAGTCAAAGTCAAGCCGACATCGAAGAATACTTAATGGGTCAAACCCGCACCCATCTAATGGGCCGGATAAGCCCATTAGTATAAATGAAGACTTAAGGCCCATTTAATTTACATAAGCCCAAAACCCTTTCAAAAAGCCCAAGGGCTCATACTGCCAATACACCAAAGATATACCACAAGGGCCACATCTGCCAACGGTCCAAACTTGTACCATACAAGGACTGTCCATGTAATAAACCTTATAACCCTGAAAGGGCAAACTTGCCTAATCCCAAAACTCCCCCCCCCCTCCACAAGGACCTTTCTTGCAATAAAGTTATAAAGGTTGAGGGGCCACTATTGCCAAATCCACAAACCCACACCCTGCGTTTAAACTACTGTATATCTTCCTCCTAACTTTCCCACCAAAATCACAAACCCCACAACCTTTCCCTTTCCCACCTCGTTGACTCCCCACACTACTCCAAACCTTTCATAATCATAAACCCCACCTCCCACATGGATTTGCCAAGCTGGCAATCCTAAATCCCTCAAATTCGATCAATGGTTGATATAACTTTGAGTGGGCAGCAAGACTTTTTAAGGGCTAGGATTGATTTGTGTTTCTACATACACAACAAACACAATGCTTCATTTCACTCAGCAAACTAGCACAAAAGGAGAAGACAAAGAGAAGGAAACTTAGCTCGTAGTCTATAAAAAGCTTGTAAGCCTTTGAGAAAAAAAATGAGGGGAGAGTAGCTTTTAAGTTTAGTTTTAAAGTTTTCTAAGTAGTTTAAACTCAGCTTTTATGTACTTGTAATCTTTAAAGTTTAATGAAAATTTAATTTACGATTTAATTTGTGTTCCAAGTTTATGTTTTAAAGCTCATGAAAGATCTCATATAAGCTACTCTTTAATCTGTTTAACTTTAGTACAAGAATTTAAGAAAAGAAAACCAAAATGAAAAAAAAAGTGGTGAATTTGAGCTTATTGGATGAATGAGCAGACAAGGATGGCTCATTGGGTTTGTAGTTATGCTTATTTATAAGCTAAGGGTAGGACTAGAGCTTATTTAGGTTTATAAACTCCTGTTTTGAGCAAGGAGTCAAGGTACATTTCTTTTTAAATTTTTGCTTTTAGTTACTGTAGCATAGCTTAATTTAGTGCTTATTTCTGCTTATTTTGATTCCTTACATGTTCCTTATGCTTATTTATCTGTCTTTTATGCCTTTATGTCATTTGTAATGCTTTTGCTTTGAATCTGCCAAATCTGCCTTATTTTGCTTATCCTTAGTTTGCTTATGTAACTGCTTATTTGTGTGTGCTTTTAGCTTATTTTTGCTTATTTTTGCTAAATCTTAGCTTAGTTTTCATCTTTGTTCAAAATTCTCAGCTTAAACCCTTGCAATTCAGTTTAAAAAGACCTTTCTAAAACTTAAAGGGGTGTTTGGTTTAAGCCCAAAATGGGTCAAAATGGTATGGTCATGGGTTGTGGTCACTTTGCAAGCTTTGGGTGAACTTTATAAGCTCATTTCAAGCTTCTTTGAATCTGTTTCAAGCTAATTTGTACTTTTAAGCTTATTTGGATGCTTATTTTTAAGCACTCTTTTTAAAGCAAAAATTCATTTTTCAAAGTACCCTGGTGCTAGAAGCCAGATTTCAAGCCAAGTTTTCTGGCTTATTTTGTAGTTCTTATTTGATGATTTTTGTTTTAATCTGCTTATTAAGTGTTCTTTTGTAACTGTGAGTGCTTATTATTCCTTTCACTTTGCTTAACTTATGCTTAAAATCAAAATCAAAAAGCCATTAAAAGCCCATAGCCATTATAAGCAATCTGTCTAAACTTTAAGAGCTTTTTCTGGCTTATTACTAGCTTTTCACATTAAGTTGTAGTTATGAAAAATGTTTATCTTCATTAGCTTAATTAGTTTGGGTAAAAAAAATTTGAGTTTAAAAAAGTTATTGTAGCTCTAAAAAAAAGGGTGTGAGTGGGACTCGAACCCCTCACCTCTAGCTCAAACACACAAACACTTACCACTCGACCCGGTAGGGCTATCCAGTATAGTCTTGCAAGATTTAATATAAGTACCCTTTTTGGTTTATTAGCTTATAAGCTCGTTTAAGCTTTTCTGAGCTTATTTATAAGTTAAATTTCGGGTTTCTCATTTTTCTTATGTTAGTTTTAGGGTCAAGCATTTTCTATAATTTTTTCAGAATTTTAAAAATTAGTTTAGTATTTTTTATAATTTATTTTCTTTAAAATCTTAATTAATTCATAAAAAATAGAAAAATTATCAAAAAAAATATATTTCTTTTTTAGAAAATTTTCTTTGGTCATATTTTACGTAGGAAAAATATAAAATCTTTCGTAGGGTCATTTTTACAAAAATTTGATTTTTAAAGAACGGTTTTCGTCTCCGTTTCCGTTTTCTCTCGTTTTTGACTCAAATCAACTCCGTTTTTAGTCTAGTTTTTTTTAAAACTTCGTTTTTAGTCACCTAGAATCCATTAGAAGTAAAAAATTAATTTTAGGATTAAAAATTAAAATTTTAGGTTTTTAGCTTACATTTTTACGTCCCGTTTTTAGGTTTAAATCATTTTAGCTTTCGTTTTTTAGGTTTTCTTTAATCGTTCTTGCATTTTAGTTAGAAAAAAAAACAATTCCAAATCCTTTCTCATTCAAGCATTTATTACCAAATCGACTTTCGACTTTCAAATTCGCTCCTCGTCGGGAAACGACTTGAGGGATTTTTGATTTTGCTTTGATAAAAAGCAATTGATCTAGAATCTCTTGGATTACGTACAAATACTATAATTGAAATATAATTAACCCCTAAAAAGGTGATTATCAAGTGCCTCGATGGAAAATAACATGTCGTATCTAATTGTAGATGATATAGCCTTATTTGCATCAAGATAAAGAAGTTCTCTTCGGCCTCTCATGAGAGATTGTGAAAATGTGTCGCTAGGTGCCATCACGGACCAGGTCATGTGAGTAACTTCTCATTTGGGTCAACACAGACTGGGTCAGGTCAACCAACAAACACTTTTTATTAGAACCTTGTGTCTGCTAATAGATCAATACACATAATTTTCAACTATGGCCATCCATAACCTATCTGAATGTTTTCTAGCTAGCAAATACTACTGAGTCAAATATTAGTCATAGTTTTATGGAAAAACTTCTAATTATTTAGAGGAAGATGTATGGGGTGTTTCAGGACTTGTTGTTGGTTTGGGAAGTTATGTTACTACAATATACCGATCTGGGTGTCTTGATGCGGTTAAAAGATTAAAGACCTATTAATATCATGGATTACTCTTGAGAATCCATTGGACCAACACTTTACCATGAATGAGACGTTGAAACCACTTTTGCTTATGGGGGCTTGTCTTGAAATTCCGTTTGCAGTGTCTTATCTTCAAAAAGTAGAACTGATTGATGGTTCTGAAGTGGTATATATTATGAGTGGTTATAGAGAGCTCATGTTATCCACAAAAAGTTATGGGGCATTCTGTTAGATCTTGTTGATTGGCATCTTGTGTTGGAGCAAGAAATTTTCATGGTTCCGTATTAAATGAAGGGGTCCATTCATTGGATGTAAACTGTTTTAAGGATTTAGTGTCTATGTTTAAAACTGCATACTCCAATCCTCAAATCCCCCTTATGCATTTAGGTGCAATGCTTGGAGTTGTAAACGCGTTAGGAGCAGGAGATGGGACTGTGTTTCTGCACTTCCCCTTATCCCTTTCGTGGTCAAGTTCTGAACAAAAGGTATCACTATCCATTTCTTACATGTATTTAATGCATTAAATATAAATATGAGATTATGATGTACATAAGTGAGTTTTTGTGAATCTATTTATTTTTAGTTCCGCTTTTGCTGTTATATATGGTACTCCAATGATTCCCTCCTTACGGGGATTGAGTATTATTAAGGCATCAATAAGTATTATTAGGGCATTAATGAGTATTATTAGTGCATCATTATAATTATTAAGGCATCAATGAGTATTCTTTTTCTTCTTGTTGGTTTTTATGCAGTCTCCAATTGCACAAAAGGTTGTAATGGAGTCTGAGGATGGGTCAAATACATGCAGACACCCACCTGTATAAGGCATGTTTCATATAACTTATTAATGTTGTGATCTAATGCATGTCATCTTTGTATCACAACCTTTTCGTTTTGTGTCAGGTTGAGCTTGGAATCAAAGGCTTAATTGAGAGTGGGATTAGCTTCAGGATAGGTGTTTGCTGTCAAGAGTATTATGTACTCTTGTGAAAAAATGATGACTTGTTTTAGACCTTTCAACTTCTTTTTTCTTTTTGTTACATTGGTTTGATGTTTATGGTTACCTGATCATGTGGTATAACCTTGCTGTAAAATCTGGTTAAGCTATGTCGTTTTTGGATTTTAATGTATAGAGAAATGATGTTATAAATTTGTTACATCACTTGTTTTAGTTGTCTATCTCATTCATGTAATTCAATATAACATATCTATGTGCATCATATTCGTTTTGGTAAGGCCAGAATGTATATCGGCTGATGATCGGGTTTTTTAGTATGTTGAACTTAATAGGATGATGAGTTAGTTGGATTAATTAAATAGTACAATAGCTATCATCACTAGAATTATTAGGGCATCAATAAGTATTATTAGGGCATCAATGAGTATCATTGGGGCATCAATTAGTATTATTAGAGCATCAATGAGTGTCGCATGCAATAAGGTATCACTTATGCGACTTTTGTATATAACTCATACTATATCATAAGATGCATATTACTTTAAAGTCGACATCCTTACTCATTATGTGATAGTATACATACAACAGTTATACATACATAAAGAGTAAAAATACATTAATTTGTTTCATAGTAGGGTATCCGTTTGAGGTATTTTAGTGCATCTATTTGAGGTACTTTAGTGCATCCATTTGTATCATAGTAGGGCATCCAAATATCATGGGAGTCGATATTAATGTTACATAAAAGATTAGAGGATTAAGGCATCAATGAGTATTATTAGGGCATCAATGAGTAATATTAGTGCATCATTAGAATTATTAGGGCATCTATTTGTACGAAGATTTTTTTTAGACTAGGTGACTAGGTGATATTTGAGTTGATTATAGACGTTGTTTCTATTGGCTATTTGATAGTCTAGTTGCTACATATACTGCCGTAAGTCATATTGGAGTAACAGTCACAGCTTCCACTAATTTAAGTCGTTATACGAGTATCCCTTCAACTTCTTCATTTTACTATTTTTATGTACTAGTTTATTGGCCTATATTTATTTTTTCCTCTCTTATTTTTGCCAGGAAAATGGTGATATATAGCACTAATTACCAGGTTTTTACCTTGTTGTTTTAACACACCAATATTGAATGTGGCTGCAATCGCTGTTGGGTGTTTAGGATTGTATACAACCCATTTCCAGAATGTTATTAATTACAATTGTTCTACAAATCATGTATTTTGGTTTTCTAACAAAAAATGCCACATCTTGCGGATGTTTAAATGTAATGTAGCTAAATTGCTTAAATTTGAATCTGTAATAAAGAAGCAAATTTCTAACAAGTAACTTCACATTGATCCTGAAAGTTTAGAATTTTATATTAATACAAACCAACCCAAACCATTTCACACAAGTAATTTATGTCCTATCTTTTGACTACCTTTTCTCAATGTTATCAACCAGGTTAACAAGCCACTGGGTTAACAATCATCACTACTGCTGATTAGATTGATGGGTACATGATCATCTCATTTTTTACATCTTGTTGTGGGCTAAAATCACTGAACCCAATTGCAACTTCCAAAATAGTAAAAATATGTAAAACCTTCCAACTGATTACATACTATACCCTCATTTTAAGTTGAAAGTTTATGCACCGTTCATCGTTTTAAGCTCATTAATCGTTACAAAAGCTCACATACTTCAATTTCAACAACGATTTCAACAACAATTAATCATTGTTTCACTGTTTCTTCTTGATTTTGTAAAATCTCGTGAAAGATACTATTCTTTTCTCGGTTTTAATCAAAGACTTGTAAAATCCCATGAACGTTAATTGATTTCAATCCACAACAACAACCACTTTACCTACTTAAGATCTGATATCCATTCACAACATCAAAATGTCAAATACCAATACCAATTTGCAAACTTAAACATTGAATGCTCTTCACAATGCCATCATGAAAGCAGGTGGTAAAGACCGTCCACCAATGTTAGCACCTGGTAATTACGTTCAGTGGAAATCTAGAATCAAGAGATACATCGACACCAAACCTAACAATGAACTCATCCACTGTTGTCTCCAGAATCCACCTTACAAATTCAAATGGACTGAGAAGACTGTTCCAGTTGCTGAAGGTAGTTCAGAAACCACTACAGAAGGGTATATGGAGAACTACAAGAATGTTTCACAAGACATACGAGATCAACTGAATGCTGAAGCTGAAGCTGTTCAGATAATTCTCACAGGGATAGATAATGATATCTACTCCACAGTTGATGCTTGTCCAAATGCATGTGAAATGTGGAAAGCCATTGAAAGGTTGAAACAAGGTGAATCAATCAATGTTCAAGATCTTGAAACCAATTTATATTGGGAGTTTGGAAAATTCACATCACGGGATGGTAAATCACTTGAATCGTATTACTCAAGGTTTTACAAGATGATGAATGAGCTTGTCAAAAATTAGTGTGATGTTACCAATCATCAAGTGAATGTTTAGTTCTTACTTCAACTACAACCAGAATGGCAAAGGTTTGTGACACTTGTTAAGCAGAGTCAAGAGCTAAAGACTGTCTCCTATCACAAACTCTATGACATTCTGAAGCAACACCAGAACGAAATTAATGAGATAAGAGCTGAAAGACTAGCATGTACTGCTAATCCACTTGCACTTGTTGCTCAACAACAACCAGTTTATCATCCTCAAAACCATCCTACTCACTGTTAGGAAATAGATTGTAAAAGACTTAATACTGGTAGTATAACAGTTAAGTCTGGTAGTATTAGTTAGTTCTGGCAGTACTAAGTTAATACTGACAGTACTAAGTTAAGTCTGGCAGTACTAAAGTTAGTACTGGTAGAATAGCAGTACTATAGTTAGTACTGGTCGTATTTAGTTAAGTCTGTTTATATAACAGAATAGTAATAGTTATCTTAGAGATATCTTAGGAAAGGATATGCATTATCTTTTCACACGTTTGTAAAGCCCATTAGGGTTTCCTTGGTGTATAAAAGGAACCCTGCGGCATAGAGTTTTATATATGTAATAGAAGCATTGAAGCTTAATAGAAATCAATAGCAAAATTAGTATTATTGTGTTCTTCTTAATTCTTGTGTTAAGATTCCGCATTAACACTTAATATTCATAGTCAGTGTCTCTCACATAGTTGATTTGGATTTATTCAAGTTAGCTATTATCTTACAAAGGCTATATAGATCCAAGACATTAGACCTACATGTTCCATTATAATATAAGCCACTACAACCATGTTAATTAACTATTGTCACCAGTCATGGATGTGTCGTAACAGGGAAGTCGACCGATACTCACCGATTAATCCTACTTAGAACGATTACAAGCTACAGGCAAGTCGATTGCCCGATTATCGATTCGTGATTTTTTCAACCTTTGCTACTATTACATTAAATTTTGTGGTAAACAATTAAAAAAACTTTTATTCACAACTATTATCGTGGCTAAAAGTATTTCCCGATTAATCCCGCCTAGAATGATTACAAAAGATACCGGGAGGTCGACCGCCAGTCTATCGATTCATGATTTTTGAAACCTTTTCTATATTATCGTGGCTAAAGGTATTTTCCCTATGATATTTTCATGAAATATTTTATAAAATTCATGATAATTTATTCCCCCAAAAATTTCATGAATCATATTCCCCCAAAAACAACTCCTCCTGTCACCCGCCACAACTCCCTCTCATCTCACCAC